>QVTF01009616.1:0-162560 GCA_003573665.1 Oxygymnocypris stewartii | reverse complement strand
CCACATTCATATGCATGTTTATAAAACTACAGCTGGAGAGGTGAAGTAAAATACACCTCACTATTATTAAGATTGCACGGCTATAATTGTACGGAGTTTGGATGGAATTCATCAGATATTAATTAAAACTACAATAATAACAACGCTGACCTTCATCAAACAGCCCAGTGTACGTGTCTAACCTCATTCAACAGAACAGCTGGCCTAACATCAGCTCTGTGCCATCTGAAACAGGGCAATTCTGCGTGTATTCATAATTAAAAGCATCTGTATGTGTTTGTTGAAAGATTATCTATCGTATACCTTGACAGCATAGTCAATGACCCGTTTAACTCCGACCAGAACTAGACGGACACTCATCGCGACTCTTCCTCTGTCGGACTTCAGCGGGAGGATCCAGCCGGAGCGGCGTTGATGTGACACATCTCAGGGCGGGCTTTAAAGAACGCCCCATTCTGTGAGCCAATAGAAGTGCTCACATCAGAGAGCTGTCAATCAAAATCTGAGAACTGGCCAATCAGTTACTCCGAATGTTCTTCCGCTCCAGAGCTCTGACTGAAACAGGTTTAAAAGTCGTTCCTATGTAAGTAGGGTTAAAGGTCGTGTGGCTGTTGTGACTGCACGCAGGGCTGATAGCAAATCTAGACCACACTTAAATTAACAAAATTGTTACAACATGTGATGAGATAAATTAATTTTATGAGACTTCGAATAAACCGAATATAATTGCAAAATGATTCGGTGAAGCGCTCGAAACAGCACGTTAAGGACACCTGCTGGTCACAATGAAAACTCCACTCAAGAGGACACACTTCACTTAAATAAAGACTTGGAATAATACATATTACACAATGTAGATTTCTCAAAGTTGCTCCAAGTTTTGTGGCAAAAATGTATATCTATCTATTTTATTTACCGTAAAATAAATCCTTTGAAATATAATTTTATCGGGATTATTTTTAGTTTTATTAGTTTGGACGGATTTTAACTATATTTTAGCCTTAAATATATTAATTTTTCAGAAAATAATAAGTATATAATATGTAATATGTATTATTATTAATGTTTAAATACAGTGCTGTGTATTTCCACACTCCAGTTCAGTTGGTGGCAGTAATGCAGTATAAGATGAAGCTCGTCAAACCTCAGAGGAAGAAGAAGATTGTCACGTGACGAGTGTTTTGTGAGAGAGGCAGAGCACTGATGATCAGCTCTGGAGCTCAGCTCACACACACTACAGTCAGACTCAGGTAATGCATTACACTTCCAGCAGCTCAGGGCTCGGGCGATGCACACAGTCATGCATGCAGGACATGTCATGCACTGTAAGTCTGTGAATGCACGGATTGAAAAAAACATAATTAATAATGCAATTTGATTGTGGAAGCATTGTGCATCTTCTACAGTTGGGGATACATACCAGACTATTAGTACTGGTCCTCAAAGTTGTTTTGTATATTTTACAGACCAACATCTGTTTAAAATTTAAACGAAGTGATTGTAACATTTTTTTATATTTAATTATTGCACTTTTATGTGTCACAGGAACAAGAAGTTTGTCTGCAGTCACAAATTACAAGAAAAGAAAGTTGTACAAATAGCTGAAGGTATGTCTGTCATTAAGTCCTGTTATTCACATGTTTTATTTGTTATGGTTTTCTCTTTCCGTGACATTTTACTGTATTCCCAAGATATCTGCATTATGTGTGTGTGGTCGACGTGACATTTAACACTGTTTCTGTAACGTCCTGTGGTATGATGTGCTAAACATGATTTAAACCCTATTTTAAAACCTCTTTTTGCTAGTTTTTATTATATGTTATATACTATACATTATAATTAAAATACTTTTAGATTACTTATCAGTAGTTTTACTTGTAAACAATAACCTCAATTTGTGATGTCTATGAACTTTTGTGTCAAGTACCCATCCGCTGTATGATTTTCTTGATGTGTTCCTCGTCCTTTATCGTATGTGGAGAGCAACATTCACATCAGTTTCACACAAACAGTACGGCTGGACAGGTGAGTTTCCTGTGACTGTCGTCGTAGATAAATCCTTTATTAGAGTCAAACTGTGTGATAGGAAGATTATTTCTCTGGATAATGTTTTTCTCTCATGAAATCTGTTAAGAAGCTGTGTGATCTTACTACAAAATCCCCCCCACTATATATTTCACATAAAAAAGACTAAGCCTATTTTTAGGACAATTAATTGTTTTCATTAGTGTAGCATTGTCTTTCATTTATGCTGATTTAAAATAATAATAGAAACAATATATTTACTGTAATCTGGTGAAAAACACCGTTGATAATAATTGGAATCGGAAAAAAAAAAACTCAAAAGTGAAACATCCAGATGCACTATGATAACTAGAAAATGTAAGAAAAGGGAAAATGTACTTAATGATCATGAAAATAATGTCACAATGAAATAATAAATAAATGATGCTCTTATAAATATGATGTATAGTCTTTATGGTGAGGTACTGGGAAATGTTTTCTTGAGTTTCTTCCATTTGCAGTCATGTGATTCTAATCTCTGGCTGGGATTGGCACTGGGCCTGTGTCACATGTCAGTCAGGAGACGTGTCACATGACAGAGGATTGGAAGGGGGGGGGGGGTGCTGTTAAAGGGTATTCACAAATCAGTATTCTGTTAGTGAACAACTGTGTCATTCTAGACCTTTAAATTAGATCATGCACAGCTCTCTGCGTTGTAGGAATGATGGATGAATGGAGAATTCAGTCAGGAGACATGGGATATTTCCCATGAACACTTTATAGGGAATTACAGCTGTTTTCTCTCTCTACACATCAGGTTCTGTGGCAGAAACTCTTGTTTTTATGATTATGATTTTCCTGTAGGGTATCATCATACCTTAATCGCAGCACATTATTCTCAAATGTCAGCTGAAGTATCATGACCACGTGCTGCTTGGATGCTTGTTCCTTGTATCCGGGGCTGAATGTGATGGGCATTGTGAAATATTATTACAATCTAAAATAACAATTTTCTCATCTTAAAATGTAATATATCCCTGTGATATAAAGCTGTATTTTCAGCATCATTACTCCAGTCTTCAGTGTCACATGATCTTCAGAAATCATTCGTATATACTGATTCGCTGTTTAAGAAACATTTCTGATTATTATCAACATTGAAATCATGTTTTTATTTCACATTTTTATTGAAAATGTGCTACACTTCCATCCAAGACTTTGGAGTAAGTTTTTTTTTTAAAGAAAAAAGTAATACTTTTACTCAGGAGGACTCATTCAATTAATCAAATTAATCATTTAATCATTCAATTAATCAAACGTGACAGTAAAGACATTTATTATGTTCCAATAGATTTCATATAAATTATGTTCATTAAACTTTCTATTCATCAAAGAATCCCTAAACAAATATGTATCATGTTTCCACAAAACTATTAAGCAGCAAAAACTGTTTTCAACATTGATAATAATAAGAAACACTATTAATAATTGAGTTGAGCACAAATAAAAATGTATAATAACTGAGCTCAGATTATCATATTAGCATGATTTCTGACTCTGAAGACTGGAGTAATGATCCTGATTATAAATATTATTTTAACATATTCACATAGAAGACAGTTATTTTAAATTGTGATAATATTTCACAATATTACTGTTTTTACTGTATTTTTTAATCAAATCAATTCAGCCTTGTTGAGCAGAAGAGGCTTCTTTCTAAAACACTGAAATTCTTAATAACTCCTAACTTTTGACCGCTAGTGTTTCTTCAAGACCTGAAACGGTTTCTGGAAATGGGGCTATACATATTGTTCAGCAATCATTTGAAAAAGGCATACTAAGAATGAATATTGGATTATTCAGATGAAAAGCCAACCCTAGTAATGCAAGTCTGTGTCGTTGTCCTCCTCAGGTGACGTATTGGGTGATTCTGGTCTCAGATCAGCGACTGGAGAGTAGAGGGGAAGTCAGAAGGCCGGTTAATGTGGTCTCTGCATCCTCCCTCTCTAAATCTCAGCAGGTATGGAATCAACAGATGCGTCTCTATAGCAACCAGCTCGGTCCCTGCATCAGCACCACTTTTACTTCACATCCCATTCATTTATAATGTCGTGATGTTACACAAATCTCATTCAACGCGCAGCGGAACATGACAACATGTCAGAGCAGAAGATGAAAATTACACAAACTCAACTATAACTAAACAGCCAGATGTTAAGCATATGTTTGTGGGTTGTAAAATATTTCATGCCTGTTTTCTCCCAGACAGTAATTCAGTAATGAAGACAGTCCTGCTGGAGAAGATACTGGAGAGACGACAGCCACGGCCATGTCCATGCAGACAGCAGCTGACCCTACACTCACACAAACAGCAGGTACGTATGGGTTGAGGTTTATAGAACCACATGTAACGTGTTTCATTAGATTGAGAGGTTGTGCTTTATCTACCTGCAAAGCTGCAGTACTGTGAACAGTTTTAGGCACTTGTGTAAAAATGAGGATGTTGTCAGAAATAGATTTTCTGTGTCAGTTATCTTCTGTTAACTAAATGAAATCAACGTTTGAGGTGACCATCCTTTGTGTTTAAAGCAGCCTTTGCCCTCGGTGCACTTGTGCATAGTTTTCCAGGAAGCTTTGCAGGAGGTTTCTTGAAGCGTCTTGGAGACGTTGCCAGAGTTATTCTGGATTGAGTCTGTTTCAGTTTGTTCTGTTTCTTCATGTCATTCATTCAGACTGATGATGATCAGATCTGTGTGGAGCACAAAAATCTCACTATATTATTACAATTAATGCTAAATGAATATTTGGAAATGTAAACTGATATTTACTCCTGACACACTACAGCAAAAGTTGAAATTTTTTAACTGGTGTTATTGTTATTGGTATATATACATATACAATATAACTAAATATACATACATGCAAACACATATACACACACACACACACACACACACACACACACATATATATATACATCTCACAAAGGATTATTATTTCAAATTTACATCAAAAGTTTAGAATTATTAGATTTCAGTATAATTTATAGTTTTTAGAACAATTCATTTTGTATTACTGTTTTGAATAAATGCTTTTTAAAAGTCTCTTATGCTCAATGCTGCATTTATTTGATCAACAGTAAAATTTTGAAATATTATATTCTATTTGAATATATGTTAAAATGTAATTTATTCCAGCATAGCAATACTGTATTTTCAGCATCATTACTCCAGTCTTCAGTGTCACATGATCATTCTAATATGCTAATTTAGTGCTATACACACACACACACACAATGTAAAATGTCTGTATTTATGTAAATAATATTTTAGACATACTAGCCATCTTTGAACTCCCAGGAACTCTCTTATCAGTATAAACATGAGTTCTCCTGGGGGCAGTAAATATGATTTGAATTGAGTATGTGGAGCAATACAACATCTGCCGTCTCTCTCATTTAGGTCAATTCTACGTGATGATGACTCCTTCAGATGTGCTGCATTCTGCCTCTCAGCAGACTTTAGCTCCTCGCGCACATATGTACACTGTGTGAGTACAACAAACTGCATTCACAGCATGCCTCATGTGTTGTCCCTTAAAGCAACTACATTCATTTAAAATGAATAACATGTACACCTTTATAAGGTTTAGTCTTTTGAGTTTGGGATGGGATTTACTCTGGGAGTGATTGTCTGCAGGCTCTTTGTGTGCCTTGCCCTCCATTTAACCTTGGGATCCCACGAGCACATCCGTGAATCCTCTTGAAAACAGGGCTGTTTTCTGACAGGATCATGTGCTCAAGTTCAGTCATAATTCATGGGAGGGTGTGGTTTGTTGTGCATTCTATTGAAGGTGCTGTTTTTACATCGCAGAAGCAGAAGTGTGGTGAAAATGTGTGATGCTCACGCGTTTGTGCGGTTACAACATCCTTATCCTCTGAAATAAGCTCAGTAGAAATATCTGGCTGAAGAATGTTGTTGGGGAATGGTGTTTGTTTCAGTCGTTCTTGTATGATTATTTCCTTCTTTTGCAGCTCATGTGACAGGACTGCAGTGTAATGAATTGCACAAGTTTCTTCCATCAGAATTCACAATCCTTCAGGTTTTTAGATCCTGGGATAAAAGCCACTATAGTTACAGCGTGTGGTTTGTGCTCAGAATGGAATAGTACAAGTGTTTTTATTTTTATTTTTATATATGGTATTATAGTATTTTTTTATTCTCTTATATATATTTTCAGTTTATTTTTTCCTACAGAGTTTTTATACTTCTACATAGCTTTAGTAATTTTTTTATTTCAATATTAATTTTATACATTTAGTAATTCAACTTTATTTCAGTTAGTTGCAACTGAAAAAAATAAAATATATATATTAGTTGAAGACTTCTACTTAAAAAAGCTTAAAACATTTCTAATGTGTAAGTTGTTTTAAGTTAAAGTATTTCATCTAATATTCATATTTTATTTTATTTCAGTTACAGATTTTTATTTTAGTAATTTTTTTATGTTTTATTTTATTTCATTGTTTTTTAATTAACATTTTTAATTACTAATTTATAATAGTTGTAATTTCTTGTCATTATTACCAACACTGCAATATACAATGCTAAACGTTAAAACAGTCGTATGCTATGCTGTTGTCACATGAACTGCGCATTTTAATTCAGCAAGCATCTAATAATTATCTCAGAAATAATATTTTGAAGTGTTGTCAAATATTGTGTCAAAAATGAGGTTTTGCTCTATTGTTCACCCATAATTTTAGCACGTTATTTGGGTCTTCCATGCACACAGACAATTGCATATTCTGCTCAGTATGAATATTGCATAAATTGCAGGTTGTGTACATTCCAATTTATTCCTCAATATATTTTTCTGTTCATCATATTTTTATTTGATCAAACTGTTTCTGTCATTTTCTATCCATGTGTAAGCTGAAATGTCATGATGATTAATTAGTGTTTTTTGATATATTTTCCACTTCTCTGCAGAGGTGAACACAATTCCCAACAGCATGACGGTTTTGACTGGTAAGAAGAACTTTTACATCACATTACCAAAATAATCTCACAGCTGGCAGGTGTACAGAAAAAACAGAGCTGCAAAAGTAATGCTTTCCAAACACGTTTTGGACCCTCAAACATGTTTGTTTTGCATTATTTATCAGATAATCCGATCCTAAGTACATGTCATTGCTTGAGACAATATTATCAGTCCTCAGTCCATTCAGGCCTCTCAAACATAAGCTGCAGTTCCACTACCACTGGTGACGCAGAAGTCACACACTTCACCTCATGGATCAGTAGTTTAACACAGGCTTCTGTGCATCTACATACTGAAGTCACTTCCTCTGTATATAGTGCTATTAAGATAAAGAGGCGGAGGAATAGTGTAAATAAAAACATCTTCGGTTCACTTTTTGTTGTTTTGCATTAGCACAGATACCTGTGTGTTTTGTGAGATGCTTTACCCCATGTTGTGTGTTCTCCCCTCTACGGTGTGACAGACGCGATGCCGCAGAGTCGTGACTTAATTAAAGCGTACCTGAGGGAAGATTCACACGGAGAACAGTTGTGTCATTAGGCTAAAGTCAGGCCTCGTCACAGACGGCAGCTGTTTGCAGTGCTGCAAATTATAACCTAATGAACACAGCCGATGCCACGACTCCCCTGAGATCAGACGCCAAGGGCACAGAGACCTAACGCAGATATCTGCCCTCCGCACTAACACTAGCTTCAACTTTACAAAGCTGGGACTATGTTTGTCATACCTGCTAGTGCTTGACCATTATCAGCTTTTTTAATGGATACCGATATCAGGAGTGTTAGGTGACTGATACAAGCAAATGAGATCCACACAGCATTATTGATATTTACACTTACACTGTAGAACAAAAAAGTTTTGCTGACTTTGAGTTTTATGTTTTGACAACATGTATATTTGAGTTGAGTTAACTTAAAATGTGAAGGCAGCACACACTTTTTTACAGTGTACTTTACATAGTATTTACATGTCATTTAAGCTTTGTGCAAATAGTTTAAATAAGGCTGACAAGGCTGTCTCGAGCGTTTATACGTTAAAAGACGGGTTCTACTTTTGTTAATCAATCCCAAACAAAAAAATATTTTTGTTTATTATTATTTCCCAAAGCAGTACATTTTAAATCATAACTTTAGAGATACTGTAATACAGTATAGATTTGTACTTTTTAATAGTTATCTAAATCACAGTCTCTATTTTATTTTATTAGTCTTTATTTTTATGTATTTATTTACATATTTTTGATTTTCGTTATTTATCATTTCATCTTTTGTTTTTCTTTCATTCGTTCTTTCTTTCTTTCTGTAGTGGTTTAGTTTTTTGTTGTTTTTTTGTTGTTGAATATATTATGTTTCATAAAGATAAGATTGCAATCCTTGTAAAATACTTTCATTGAGATATTGAAGCGAAGAAATATATCAAATAATGCATGCGCATTTCTTATTCTATTTAGTTTTGTTTAGTGTTTGATTTTTGTGTATTTTTTAGGAAAATGGACAGTCTGCGCACTCCTAGAGACGAGAGGAGAAGAACACAACATAATGAAGGTCAATTATCATAATCTAGTCTTTCCTCTGTAAATGACAGCAAAGCAACAGGGCCTGGATAACTCATACTGTGTCCACTCCAAAGACATTGATACTGAAGATGAATCAGGCGCTGATGTGAATCCACCTGTAGAGGACAGTAGAGGCTTGATGGAATGAACATGTGTTGTGATTTTGGACAATATGTCCTAGATTTAGCCTCTGATCGCTCTTGTTGTTGATGTGCAGTTGAAAGGCGACGGCGAGACAAAATCAACAACTGGATCGTGGCACTCTCGAAAATCATCCCAGGCTGCAGCATAGACGGCACCAAGACTGGAGCGGTGAGCCGCATGCTGCTTTATTCCCCTAAATGAAGACCTGACCTCAGTATTGACCTGTATTTACAACAGCTCTCTCTTAAAAGCTTAGCGTCTCTCGTTCCTCCAGAGTAAAGGAGGGATCCTGTCAAAGGCGTGTGATTACATTGGCGAGCTGAAGCATCATAACCAGTGGCTGCAGGAGAGTTCGAGAGCGGTGGAGAGAGTGCAGATGGACAATGAGCTGCTCAGACAGCAGGTATGAGCTTTTAACAGCAGCTTAGGGACAGTTCGTCACAGACCTTGTCATGTAATCCCTATTCTTTGCATTGAAATATTCATTATTTTACTTGAAGATCTCTTTCCTATGAACCATATTACTCGATTTAAGCCAACTTAATTTTTTTGGCACCAAAAACTGCCACATTTACTTTTTAGAATTCAACAGGCTGTTTTTTGCTACTGTGCCTTTAAGACTATATGCAAATGACCTTCTGTGATTGGCTGACCTCTTCACATGTGAAGTTCATATTGCTGTTCATAGGCTGAATATCTGTTATTATGTAGATGAGCATGTGTTAATGAGCTCATGTTAGACATCATAACTATTGTTATGAATGTTTGATTACACCTACATGATAGATTTTTCTAAACAAACAGGGAAATCATGTCTGTCCTCCCTGAAATCTAATAACTAACATTTTACTCTCTATATAGAGATTTTTAGATAATATTTCAACATTTGATGAAGTTTTTCAGACCAAGGAACCCATGATGGACAGAGGAACGGCTGGTGACATATATGTCTGGCCTTCATTAATATGCATATACATGTTATGACATCAGAAAGCCATTCAAATAAGCATTATTGATTTATTTCATGCATTTTAATGTAATTGGACAGTAAAATGTTTAGCTGACTTTAGCTTTTTAACTTGGTCCTAGGTTGAAGTTTGAGATCATATGAACATTATCAGATACCTTTTAAAAAATACCAAAGAGAGTTTTCTTCCTTTTTGTATTTTTTTAACCCACAAAATCCAAATATATACTCCAAATATACTCCAAATATATTATTCAATATTCACACCCATTCATTCAGTATTATTTCACACAGAATTGAATTGACAATTTTAATTTTTTAAATATTTGTATGATTTAATTTTATACAATTTATACTACTTTTATTTTATATGGTTCTGTTTAATTTTAATTTGTACTTTTATTTGTATTCATGTTTCATTTTTAGATTATTATTTTATACTATTTCATTATTTTAATGTAATATCTCTAGTAACTCATTTGATTTTATTTATAATATTTGTATTTTATTTTATATTACATTTTTATTATATATACTATATTTATTTTATACTATTTAATGGCAATTGTGTTTTTTGTTTTATTTTTATTGCATTTAAATTTATCCCGTTTATTTTATATACATTTGTTACATTAATTTTTGATTTATGTTATTATTTAATAGCATTTTTTTTTAATGTAATTTATTTAGTGATTTTACTTTTATTTTATTAATACAGCCTTCCTTTTGAATTTAATTTAATATATATGATTTTATTATTATTTATTTAATTTTATTTTATTGTAAATATGTATAACCTGAATGCAATGTTGCTTTGCATAAAAGTGTCTGGCAAATGCATAAATGTACATATCTAAAACATCTTCATATTTAATAATCATGTTCTGTGTTGTTGCTTCAGCTGGAGGAGCTCAAGAGCGAGAACGCTATTCTGCTAGCGCTGCTGGAGCATCACGGCATTGACACGACCCCAGACGCCTCGGCACAATGAGCCTCAGGCATTCTGGGAAAGAGATTCTGACGACAAAAGGCCCTCAGAGAATGACACGGGACTGAAGTGGGCTGAATGACATGTGCTCGAGAGACTGGATCCTCTTCAGCGCTGATGTCTGATCAGTCCGGCTTGCTACCGATGAGGTCAGAGGTCAAGAAGTGTCCGTTAGCACCAAACACCAGGAGCCCTTGGCTATTTATTCTCCCAACTAAACAGTGGAATATACTCAGACAGCTTTCATGTGTTTTTAGTTCCCCCCGCTCTACATTACACCCCAGACATTTTCCTTTTGCTTTTCCTAATTTTCCAGCTTTGTTGCTTTCAATTTTGTCTTCATGCTTCCCTTGAAGAATTAGTTGTTTGTTCAATGCCTCGTTTAATTTTTAATTCTCCCGGAGAAAATCTGCCGCTTTGTGGTGTTTCGGAAGGTCGTTACGGGATGAATGAAGCCGTGATGAAATGTCATTAGCAGTTCCTGGGAAACGTAGTGTTAAAATCAGAACAAAAGCACCTGCGTACGGCTCCCGCTGAAAGAAAGCTCTGATTCAAGAAAATGAGCTCCGTCTGGGATTATTAGCTTCTTATCTCGGATCGCCTTCGGAAGACCGTTCGGAAAGCATCGCCTAATCTAAGAAACAAATGAGAAAATCTTCACAAAGCCTTGTAGCTAACCGCTGGACATCTCAGGACTGAAGAAATGTGTGTTATTGTGTGTTCGAGGATTATTGTGTTACCTTAATCTAATCACCAGGTCTAAAAGACCTCCAAATATAAAGGCCTGTCTTGCTTGTTAAGTCAGTCGGTTTACAATCCTCAAAAGTTACGCTTTTGTTCTTGGTTTACTTGGTTGAAAGTGCTCGAACATGTTTTGCCATATTTAAATAGCATTAACAGAATAGTTTTGTTATTTTTCTCCATAGTTCAATCATTATTCACTCATTAACCGTTACTCTCAAATCCAATGTGACGGCAAGAGACGTGAAAACCAATGACATTTTTGTATTTGATTTAAAAAGCGACAGCAAAGGTTTTCAGTGAGTAAAGACTTTGTTTTGTTCCTCGCATAAATCTGCCTAATTATTTCAGAAAATGTGGGTTATATCCACATGCATGTGGGTGCATAATGCACAAGTTATTTTTGGACTATTTTTGATTTTCAGGTTTAAAAGACCTGATAAACACGATGGAATATCTGTGTTGGTAAGCAGGCCTATTTGCAGTTCACAGATAGTTTTGTTCCAAACCCACTTACTGTTATTTTGATCCATAATTAAAGTCATTGTTCACTGATTAACCAGTGCTTTCAAATCAAATATGATGCCAAGAGACATGTGAAAACCAGTTCATTGTCATAGACATCCAGTCAGGCATGATGCATTTAATGGGCATTTTATTAAAGAAAAAAAGTATTTTTTTATTTAAAGTTTTTAATTGAATTGAAAGTTTTTGTATTATAATTATTTGACTTTATTTTATCCATAGGTTTATCAAAAGACCTGATAAACATGATGTCTTGGTTGAAGTAGGTCAATTTGCAGTCCTTAAATGTTACAAATAGCCATTTTGTTCTTAGTTTACCTGGCTGAACTTTTTGTGCCATATTCATATAAACATCCTTTTTATTTCTCCACAGTCTAAGTCATTATTCACCATTGCTTTCAAATCAAATGTGGTGCAAAAAGACCTGAAAACCAATGAAGTTTGATGATTATTTGATGTGATGCATTTCATCTTTCCATATTTTAATTAAAAAGCGACAGCGAATATTTTCAGTGAATAAAGGCTTTGTTCTATTCCTCATTCACATCTCAGAAGCTGTTGTTTGGACCGAGTGAAATGAACTGTCCTGGGACTCTGTGAGACCACACTCACGAGTGTGAAAGTGTTCAACTAACACTGGAGAAGAGTTCAAGTTAACGAGATAATTAACTGATTCATTGCAGTCACCATTATAGCAGTCAGCGTTGGCTTTAGTTGGGCTCTTGACCCTTACGTTTCTTAAGTTAGATTTAGTTTAGCTGTTATAACTGAGGTCAATGCATCATGGGAGTCCTGGATGAATTCGATTGGTGGCACCCAGAATGCACTGCAACATGCCTTTTTGGTTGTCAGCGTTGTTGAGTTTCACAGGTTGGTTCTTGATGTTTGTGTCTAAATAAAAGACATTGAGAAATCCCTCGGATTGTAATGAAAACACTGGAAATCTTATGCTGAAGAATAATCAACAATATAATCTAGCTCAGATTGGGATTTTCTTCTTTGGTGCTTCTTCCCGTTAACATCAGGTGTCTTCAATAATGGCCAATCATCACTCCACGGATCTCATTAACTCCACTGTTAGTTTAACACTGTTATTTGAACACTTTCACACTCTTGAGAGTGGTCTCATTCACTCTGGATTCACTCCGGTGTGTCTTTGGAGCTGTACAGACGTTGGTTGAATGGAAAAGTGCTGCATGAAGCTTCATCATTTCTCCTTTTGTGATCCATTGAAGAAATAATAACATACGGGTTTGGAACAACATAAAGGTGAGTAAATGACTAAAGTTTTTATTTCTGGGTTAACTGTTCCTTTAAGACATTACAGTGAACCCCCCCCCAGCCCCCCCCCAAGAAAACAATATACTCAACTAAAAATAACTCCACTGTACTGATGACTATGCAGCTAATAATAGACGACAGCGTCTGTTGTTTTATGTGAATCTCTTCATTTCTGCAAGATAAATATCACACCTTCTCTACAGGACTGTTCGCAGGTTGCTGCTTTATGATAATGATTTAGTAATAAAGGCTGCTCTTAGCGGCAGTGATTACCCCTAACAGTTGAACGAATAATAAACAGAGAGAAATAATAGCTGGAGTTTTAATATGACCGTAAACTCTCCTCAGAGAGGCAGAGAAACTTTCCTCTGCATGGCTTTTACAGTTTCTTCATCGACCGCTTCATAGTAATGGTCTGTGAAGGTCTCATTGACACGGGTATTAAGCAGCTGAGGTCACTTAAACCTTGATTTTTCAAATGGATTATAATATGAAGTTTCAGCATCCGAACAGTTTGCGGTTAGAAAACATGAACAAATGGTCTCCAGAGCTTGGTGTCTATGAGAGACATTTTTGAGTGATTTTGGACTTAAAATTAATACATAAAAGTAAATGTACATGTGTAATCTATTAACAAACATTAGTACACAAAGGCTTGAAGAGTGGCATTGTGGGCTATTCAAATTAACAATAAAATCATCATTTAATTTCCATAATACTGTATTGTGGCTGGACTATACAGCAATAAATAAATAAGCACATTTTAGAGTTTTGAAAATGAATGTTTTGCCTGATATGATTTAATATTTATTTGTTTAAACCAAACATTGGAAATTATTTCTATACTAATTTGAATTAATCCATTCAATTAATACATTTAATTGATTTGTTTGCACCAACAGCAAATCATTGAATTTGAGTTTTGAACTGATTTATTAACTCTTAGAAATTAAATGAGTTGTCTACAATTGTGTATTCCACACAGAAACTGCAAAAATAAAAGTGTAATTATTCACAATGTTGCATAATTTTATATAACCAGTAAATAATTGTGAAAATATTGAATATATCCCATCCTCGTACTCTAAAGGTTTTTTCAGGTGACTCTACTGGATTGGCAAATCCTTCCTGTGATTGATGTATTGTCTCCGATATTTTAAACACAGGCCTGTCTAATACAAATGACCTGAGAGATAATAGTTTGGAAGAGGAAAGCGCAGCTCACTCAATCTCTCTCCATTCATAACTGTCTCTATTGTGTCTTTAAATGAGGTTTGAGTCGCAGCTGGGATGATTTTATCAGATTGTTCGTGAAAACAGAGCGTACGCTTGGCTAATATCATTTATTCTCAACCATCTTGGCGTCTCCAGAGATTCTTCACTCATTATAATTCTCCTCATCATTCATCGGTGTTCACACCTTGCTATCGGAGAACGGCACGTGACACCAGAAAGAGCAGGTCATCTCAATATTATCAGTATGAGAAACATAACGCTGCTTTCATTGATCAAATGCCAGATGCTCCAAAACTATTATCAGCATATATATTTTCTTTATGCATGTTCAATAGAGTGTAACAGTTTGCTTTCTCCATGCCGTATGCATTGCACATTATGTAAGAGTCTCTTTAAACTCAAACTTTACAATACATATTAAATGAATTGAATCAGCCAATAAAGCTCATTTGAATTGAATCGCCAATCACTTATAGGCAGCAGGGTTATATTTTATTTAATATATAAAATATTTATTTGATTAAATCCACTGTTGCAATGTTGTGATTAATCTTGGAGGTTTAACATTTTTGAAAAAAAAATATAAAACTTGAGACAAAACAATTTTAAAAAGAAAAAATATATATTTAAATAAAAAATAATGATTACTTTTTCATTTATATCCAATATTTCTATGTTTTGATTAACCTTGGAGGCTTAGAATCTTTGAAAATACAAAAGGTAAAAATCCTGTCGTGCTAAAATAAAGCGGCACCCTCATATCCGCGATTGCCTCATTTCAGTTTTTTGAGGTCATCTCTCCTTCACCTTGACTTTGCAGCCGTTTGGTGTCTGTCTTGTCTTTTGGCACGTCTGTGAGCCGCCGGTCAGACACACATGGGCAGGCGTCTGTGTGTCCGCTGCTCTGTTTGACGGGGCTGATCTATGGACCCGTGTCCCGTCTGCTAATACATAAACAATAGCATCAGGTTTCCTGGATGCCGCTGTAATTGTGTTGTCTTGATAAAGCCAAAGTACTGTTGTTGTTCTGTACTTGGTACATGAGTTTAAATGTCTAAATCCTGTTCTAAATGAGTGTGCTTCATTTTCATAACTGACCACACTTAAGGTTTTCCTTTTGAGGTTTTGCTTTAAAGTGTAAAACTTTGGGGCTGATATGATTTTGAAAAGTTTCTTCTCACCAGGGCTGCATTTATTTGATCAAAAAGACAGTAAAAACTGTAATATTGTGAAATACTATTAAAGTATCACTTTGAGATATTTGCTCTGGAAAAAATACTTTTCTAGTTTAATATATTTTAAAATATGATTTATTCCCGTGAAATCAGTGCTACTTAATATTTTTAAATCTCTTGTAACATTATAAATGTCCTTTCTGTCACTATTGATCAATTTAATAATAATAATTATTATTATTATATAAAAAAATCACACTGACCCCAAACATTTAAATTGATGTTTAACAAATATAAAATATCAATCAGTCAATAATAAATGCATTTATAAATGTATTAATACAATAATTGATATTTTTTTAACATTATAAATGCCTTTACTGTCGCTGTTAATCACTTTAAAAGTGTTTCTTTCTTTTCTTTTTAATCGTACTGACCCCAATTTTATATATATATATATATTATTTTATGAAAAGCATAAAGCTGATTTCTTTGATCTATACAGCTGTTATTAATAATAATTTAGTTAATTCATGTCATGCCTTGGATCTTCAATAGAGTACAAGCGTACTTTCAGCACCTTAAACATTAAATACATTGTGTTTTATAGTAATATATATTTGTATATTATAATCTTGAACTGAATCTGATTGAAATCTTAATCAATGGTTGCAATGCTTTGGAAATGACTTTTGGAAAAAACAATGCATCTAGTTTTCTGGATTGTATGAAAGGTTTTTTGTAACACAGTGAAATGTAGGATTTGAGCCTATCTTTAAAAGTCTCCGCAGTACTCGAGATCATGGGTGACTCTCTAAAGCGATCGGTTTGGCACGTAACAGAGACGCTGGGTCTCTGGAGTCTCTCTGAACTGATGTCACAGCGTCTGCTCGCTGCTGTCCAGCTCTTTTGTGTGTTACAGCGCTGGAACGCCGCTTCAGCAGAAGCCATTGTTCGGCTGCAGCCTGCGGGTGATTACAGGAGAGGAGCTTGTTGCTCTTATTTATTCATACAGGTTCATGCCTCTATTCCCCACTGCCTCTCATCTAGTCTTGTGTAGAAGCGCTCTTCTGTTTTCTCCAGAAGAGCTGGTGGCGTCTCGCTGTACTGAGCAGCCGAGTGAGTTGGAACGGAAGGCGACGCGCTGACTTCCTCTTCACTTTTCTGTGAATGTTCATCATTGCAACAGCCGTCTCATTGTCTTTTTTCAAGAATAGATGTGAAAAGGTCGAAAGCAAACAAATTTGGACGAGTGCATCCATCTCTAAAATCAATGCACCTTTTATTTATTTAGTAGGCTGGATGAAAGTGAAATCTGATGAAAGCAGAAACTCTCAAATATCAGGGCAGGCGGCGGGATGAAGGCTAATAGAACCACAGAACGTGGGGTCAAATATAAAATAGGAAGAAATATGAATAAGCAGGAGGGACGAGGAAAGGGTGAAATGGCATAATTTGGACTCAAAATGAATTTGCAGCAAAATATGGATTTTGATTGGACGAGCAATCTTTGACATTAGCAACAAAAGATATTGAAGGCATGTTTTCCTTTAAAAATGGACATTTATTGTTATGTCCTAAAATATATGAAATGGATAATTGTGTGTGTAGTGTGTACATATATACACACACACTCACTCACCAGCCACTTTATTAGGTACCTGTTCAATTGCTTGGTAACACAAACTGCTAATCAGCCAATCACATGGCAGCAACTCAATGCATTTAGGCATCTAGATGTGGTGAAGACGACTTGCTGGAGTTCAAACCGAGCATCAGAACGGGGAAGAAAGAGGATTTAAGTGACTTTGAACGTGGAATGGTTGTTGGTGCCAGACGGACCGGTCTGAGTATTTCAGAAACTGCTGATCTACTGGGATTTTCACACACAACCATCTCTAGAGTTTACAGAGAATGATCAGAAAAAGAGAAAATATCCAGCGAGCGGCAGCTGTGTGGACGAAAATGCCTTGTTGATATATACATTTTTCCTTTCTTGCCACTGTTCAGTCAAGATCCCTTTATTTCACAACAGATGTGAAGTAACTACATTTTCACCTATAATCTGATTATCTGACACATTTCATTTCCCATTAGCTTCCTGTTTAGCGGGAAATCTCTGCCGATGCAAATCGCTCACACATGGTGTAAGTAGCACAGAGGTCTGTTAATGGCTTCTTTCAGTATTATTAGCTGTGATTTGTTAAAGTACGGTGTGATTGGTCAATAATGCTTTTAGCTCTAGTGAAGTGTCAATGGATGATCCATTAAATATCATGGCATCCTTTTGCTTGTTGCTTTATTCTGAATCCTGAACATCAGGTTCAGCGGCTATTCAAAGATACTGGACTGTTTTTCATCCTCCCATTAGCTGCAGATGCTTTATTTAATGGCACACACTGTTCTGCATTACTTCCACCATCTGTTATTCTCCAGCAGGGCAAGAAACCCTTGACTGAGTCAATCAGGTGTGGAAGGTCAAGTAGCTTCACTCACCTCGCCACAATAGAGACCTCATGTACCATTCAAATCGAAAAAAGCTTGTCTACTATAAACCGAAATGTGCCCGCCATCTCTCTTTTTTTTGGTCTTATATTGAGAAATAAATTGAAAAAGCAAACAAACGAATAAAAAGCCAATGGCAACAACTGTTGTAGTGAAACTGGCTGTAAAATGAAGACGACAGAAAAAGCACAACAGCGAGCACCTTGCCTGTGTGGGCACCATTTCAAGCTTTTTCTGTTGAACTGACTATATTACGTTTAATATTTATTGTTCTGTCCTAAAGTGTGTGTGTATGGTGTACACACACGCGCGCACACACACTAACAAAAACTTATGACTTTCTGCCAAAGTGATCTAGTTACTTTTAAAATGTATATTTATCAAGCTGTCCCTAAATTATTTTATTTTTCAGCTTTAAAGCTTGATCCATCGAGCTCAGAACTCATACTTTTCAAGCTTTGGATGATTTTCCCCTAAAGATGCACTTCTGACATAAAGGCTATATTACAATGTGAACAGCATATTTACTGTATTTTGCCTTCTAAGATAAAAAAACAAACACTTTTATGCTAATTTCTTAGCCAGAATCATATTTCTCAATTACGAAGACAATCCCAGAATGCATTGCATCAATCTTATAAAAACATCAAAAGGATGGTAGGCTATATACAAATCTTTTGCATTTCAAATAGCTCTCTTTTCTTGTTTGATTAACTGTTCACTTTCACAACAATTCACTTTTAAAATCCATGCTTCAGTTTTATTGTATGCAAAGTGACATAAATGCATATTTATGCACAAAAAACACATAGTTGCAAAATCTTTAGAAAATGAAAGAAAATTAAAAACACGAATATTTGTGAAAACAAGTTTTTTTGGTTTTTTACAGGACTGTAAAGCATATCAAAATTACATAAATCCAAAAAGGTTGTGATGTTGCCTATGAAGGCATCTGCATGTATTTCTAAAGAAAACAGCATGAAGTAGATGTGTTTTGATGGTTTTAGATGGGATTTGATCACAGTGCAGCTGTTTGAGAAAAGAAAGAAAGAAGCAGAACCCCAACTAGACCAGCAAAGCCCATCAAACCCCCTTTCTGGCCGCTGTTGTTTCTGTAGTAGCGCACTATTGACGGGTTGTTTTTGTGACGGCTGGATATCGATCGTCATGTTTTGGTGGTGATCTGTTCGGTGGATGAGTTCTTATCCGTGCAGGTAAGAGAGGAGGAGAGGGGTCATTGTCCCGGGACAGGGCTGTGGCGCCTGTCAGGTCTGTGTCTGTTTGAGAAGAAGATCCCGGCTGATAGCGCTGGCGTCGCTCTTGACCCGGGAAATACTGCAAACACCAACACCACGGGTTCTGAGAGATGATGCAAAGTAAAGATGAATCAGGCTTTTAAAAGAGACTCCTCTACATTTCACAGAAATTAATCAAACCTATTCACGAAAAACATAACATTTGAATTATCTGAAATAAAATACAAAAACGTATTTGATCTTGAACTTATTCTACAAAAAAATATAACTAAACATGAATAAAATGTAATTAAAATAAAAATGACTGAAGCAAACCACTAAATTACCAAAAACAGAAAATATGAAAAATTCAGAACATATGAAAATAAAAACGCATTAATAATACTAATACACACACACACTTTATTATATATAATATAAAAAATTTCCAATACAATTCAAATTCATTTTTAGAGTATTTCTCATAATGAATATCAATATTTGTGCCTTAAAAATATAAGTATAGACATATTAAAAAATGAAGAAAATCTCAAAATAAAAACTCATTTAAAAATATGAAATAATATATAACTACAGATTAAAATAATATATATATTTTATATAAGTGTCATATATAGATAAAAAATAGAACGTGTGATTTAAAATTAAATATGGCTTCTATGTGTCATTGTACTAAAGCAAAAACTAATTATAAAAAATATATGGCCATCTAGAAAATATTTACTTTGTATTTAGCACTTCTTTTTTCCCTCTGCTCGTTAAAGTCAACTCAATTCAAATGAATTTGTTGAACACCTCTCCTAATAAATATCAGCTTTACAAAGATTCGTACCATAAGCAATGAATGTGAGAATTTCTCTGGAAACATCCCATATTCTTTGTATTTGTGCTATATTTTCTAACACGAACATAGCATGGAAAGAAAATGTGATACTGTTTAAATGCATTATATTACATTAAGTACTTTTTGTTTTCCTTTATGTTTCCCCAGACATCCTGGCATCTCTTTGTTATGCACACTTTGAGAAATATCATCAGGTATTCCATGCACACAGGATATTAGCACACTGTGCACAGTATGCATGCGTCATTATTACTGCGGCGCTACAGTTCTGAAAACAAAAAATTCTCATTGTAATGCATTTCATGATGCTTATGATCATAGATTATATAAAGAGCATTTACTGTGATTTATACCAGTAAGAAGAAACGGAAATAGCAAGAGAAATGTATCATCCAGAAAGTGCATTGCTACATAATTCAAGCAGAATTTTAAATCATTGTTCCCCAAAATGTGACCTTGTCCTTTTTTGTTTAATGGAAATTTTGTCTTTAGGTCAATAATAAATCGAGAGACGCAGATGTTTGGTCTGTGTTTTATGGCGATTTCATCTGCACTTTAAATTCTTCAGAAGGATAATTGATGTCCATCATGAGGCGTTGTGGTTTATATTTATGATATTACTGACAGATGCTGGCAGAAGGTTATCTGATGCTTGCACACCTCATGAATGGTGCGAGGACGAGGCTCTGTTATTAGTTTATCTATTCATCAACATACATGATGCTGAGTTAACTCGTGTTACATGTGTATCACACTGTATCATGGGACCCCCCCCCCCCCCCTACTGTATAACCCAAAAAAATAAATACATGATCACGTTTTAGATATTCTAACATGTTAATGGACTTTAATAATATTTTGTATCTATTTATATCCTATCTGGCAAATTAACTTTGTATTCAGTTAACAGCACCGCCCCCCCCCCCCCCCACACACTTCTGCCCATTATTAGAATATTAAACATTTTAATTTCAAATTTATTTGTAGACCATGTTTCATAATAAATATCAGCTTCACAAAAGATAGTGGCATATAAAAGTATGAATTTCATAGGAAACGGTACATTAAAAATAAAATGGGAGATATTTTCTAACATGAACATAAGGAAGGAGAATTTGTTTCTGTTGAAACACAATACAGTAATTTATGTAACGTTTTTTCTATTTAATTTATTTATATTTTTTAATTAATGTATTCAAGTCCACTTATTTTATTAATTTTTTTAAAATGTGAGAATTTATTTATACCTTTTTATACTGATAAATATTTATTAATGTTCATGACATTTTTGTTTAGATACATAAACAAATGAGCCTTTAAGCAAATATGAAACATTATAATATTATGTTTAAGTTATGTTTTAACAGTACATTTATTTAATAATTGATCGTTCTTTTATTAGCTAATTATAATCTTTTTCTTTATTTGAACATGAGAGGTAGAATTGCATGTTATATATATTGATATTTTTGCTTTCCTAAGATAAATGTTGTGCTTTTTCATTATGAAACCCTCCAAATAAATACATATAATTTGTAAATAGTTTTTATATTGTCATAATTAAAAAGCATAAATTTCTCCTGGGAAAGAAAAATATCAATATATATATGGCAAGAAAACTGACAGTATTGATGATCGTATTTTTTATTTAATTTTTTAAAGGTCTGGTGTATATTATACTTTAATGGACATCCTAAAGATTATATTGATTTAGGAGTATTTAAAACATAATTTTTGACACTATATCATTTAAAAAGGACATTTTTATCAGGGGGCTCTTTCTTTAGCTGTGGAGTTCATGTAAACTAACATGGAGATCGATTTATTAATGCAATGCTTATTGGTTATCAAAACTACGTGTTGATTCATTGATTGATTCCTGCTTTCCTTCATCTCTATACCGGAGGTATGCTGTAATGTCCACCGCTGTGCTGCTGCTGAGATTTTCCAGTGTTGTGTTAGAGCTGACGGGAAGAGTCAGGCAGGTCAAAGGGCTCTCTGAGCGCAGTATAAAGACCAGAGCAGTGCCTGTCATGAGCAGAAGAAAGAGTAGAGCTTACAGAAGAACAGAGGAATCCCTTCATAGAAAACAGAAGTGAATATGAAGCTGGCACATGTGGCTCTCGCTGCTGCAGTCGTCCTCGCATGCGTCTGCTTCCTCCAGACCGCAGCCGTTCCCTTCACACAGGTGAGCATCTGCACTGAAACCGCACGGACGGGTGCATGCTGAACATCAGTAATATTATTTACTTTCAATGCCTTATATATGCATGCTTCATACTAATCTTACCATGAAACATTTTTACATTATGACATGCTTAACGTGTCTTACTGGGAACATTTTAAACTGTCACGCAACTTCAATATATTTTGACATGTGATCTGTGAAGCATCATCACTAATGACTAATGTTTAGCACTCCCCTAATGAACAACACACTACCCATTTTAAAGTCTTATCTTCTATATTTCATCAGGAGACTGAAGATGAGCATCACGTGGAGAGTGAAACACCGCAGGAGAACGAGCATCTGACAGAAACTTCACCGGAACTAACACATTCAAGTCCACTGGTATGGAACCAGCTCTAGTTTGATTTGATTTATTTTACATTTAATGAAAATCTGTTCTATTTCTTTTTTTTTTTTTTTTTTTTTTTTTTTTATTCTTAATTTCTTTTTACAATTTTTTTTCGGTCTAATTTAATTACACACACTGTATATAATTAATAGACTTAATAATAATTGTGAGTTATTTTTTAATTTATATTTAATAAAAAAAAAATATATTCTACATTTGGGTCTTTCCAAGCTATACAATCTAATATTAATTGATAATATTAATATGTGATAATGAATGTTAATATTTGTGTTTAGGAGGCCCTATATAACATGTAATTCCCCCCCCAGGCGTTGTTCCGGGTGAAACGTCAGAGTCATCTGTCCCTGTGCAGATACTGCTGTAACTGCTGCCACAACAAAGGCTGCGGATACTGCTGCAAATTCTGATCCTGCGGGTGTTTTTTCCAAGCTCTGTGTGCTCAGGAAAACATTAACTTATTTCTGGACTTGTCTTCAAAAACCCTTCTGAAATGATTTTCCCTGTGGCATCATGTTGTTTGAAACGGGTATAAATGCAGGCTTTGTCTGCATGCATTCTGCTTTGTAAAAGTTGCAGCTACTTAAATTTAGCGAACTCCCCTATGTTTATTAATGCTTTTATGATTTGGTGTTTTATACATGTGTATATATTTGCATGCCTGTGTTCTATGATTCAGTAAATGTGAAGCTTTTGGATATTTGTAATAAAATGATTTTACGTTTGAACTGTTGTTGTTTGCGGTCAGTCTGAATCTCTAGGAGGCGCTAAACACACACACCTATAAGAGGAAGACATGCTGTAATTGTACAGCAAGCCGTTTGGGCTTTTATCCCTTCACCGCAGAAATGGGCAGTGTTTCTGATAAATGTATTTTGTATTTCAAATACATATTTTGTATTTAAATACATTTAAGCTTAGTATTTTCAAAACACATCAAAAACTTTTTGTCAGTCAACCTCTTTATGCAGTTGACTTGTCATCTAGTTCAGACATGACACTTTTATGTGAGCTACAGCTGTAAGTCCATAGATTTAGAGTGAATGTTCTGTAAGGAAATAAGGAATAATGCTGCCGTCCTACTCCTCACTTCTGAAGTTGTGATTACGAGCGTGTCACATTCAAGTGCTTTGCTGTCGGAAAGAATCGTGGAGGACCCCATGTTTCAAGGGGACATTTTATTAAAGCCTAAATCTTTTGAAGATGTTTCATTTTGACTAAAATTTCCCATTCGTTGACGAGCATTTAAACATTCACAGTGATCTGTATTTTGTCAGCTTGACAATTCTGGATTTTCTGTCATGCTATTTTGCTGCATGTGTATAAAACACAAGATCATTCCACCGGCCAGGAACGGTGAAAGAGAATGTTCTGGAGAGTGATTTTGAGCCTCTCTGTGATGGTACCACGAGGCGTCGCTCACTAGCAGATCTCAGACTTCTGGAGGGGATGTAAATTCGTAATAGTGTGTGGAAGTAGGCGGGGCTTCTGGAGGGATGTAAATTCGTAATAGTGAGTGGAAGTAGGCGGGTGCTGAGCCTGTGGTTGTTCTATATGCAAGCATCAGTGTCTTGAACTTGATGCGAGCTGCAACTGGTAGCCAGTGCAAGGAGACAAAGAGAGGTGTAACATGGGATCTTTTGGGCTCGTTGAAGACCAGTCATGCCGCTGCATTCTGAATCATTTGTAGAGGTTTGATTGTGTTTGATGGAAGTCCAGCTAGAAGAGCATTGCAGTAGTCCAGTCTAGAAATGACAAGGGCCTGGACAAGAAGTTGTGCTGCATGCTAACAACTTCTTAAACTTTAAGCATTACTATTACGTTTGCTATGGCTGGGTGATATGGCAATATATGTTGGTGTATATGTAAAGTGTGAACGACTGAACATATTCTATATCATTTATATATTGTTGTATGCAAATGTATCAATGCAGAGTTTAGTGGGCAGGACTTATTGACCCGTTAGGGAGATTAAAAACATGAGTAATAAAGCGAGAGATGAGTTAATATAAGTGCAGTATGCTGTGAAAGAGACTCATTCAGACAGGCAGCTTTCTGTGTGCTCCCCCGAGACAAACTATATATATTCACTTTTAACTGTTAACTTTATAACAATGTTGCCATCAACAGGCAACCAGGAGAGACACAGGGTCCACGGCCGATCTAAAGTTATCTAGACACAAATATGTTACTCAATATTGCTCAAAAAAGTTACTCTGCAAAATTTCTCAAAAATGTGCCCCATGTACCATCAGCTTTACACCTTAATCCACCCTTAACCTACCCACCCCACCGAACCTGCCCCTATCCTTACCCGGAGCCCACCATAGCACCAGAAGTGCAATATAACATGAACACAATAAGTTAATTGTACTTATTTTTTGAAGTACATAGTAGTTAATTACAAATTATATAAATTATTAATGTATTATATTTATATTATCAGCATATCATTACACTGTTATTATGCACAATATAATAATATTTGTATATTGTTTGAGTTTTTATTTAAGTAGTAATTAAGTATTTTACTTTTACATAATATTTCTTTCTGATTTTTTAACAGAGAGTGCGTTTAGGTGGGTATAAGAAATAATATTATTATTAATATTACCTTTTAAATTACTTTTTAATTAAAATTTTAATAAAGACCTTTTATATTTGACATATTCTTACACACACACAAATAGAAATAATATAATAATATAAGAAATAATATTAATTAATTGTGTTATTAATATGATCTTTTAATTAAACACTTCATTTTATATTGATGCGCACACATACAAAGCGTTTTTTACATTTATATTTTACATATATACTACAAGGCAATTGCAAATAAATGTATAAATAATAATATTAATGATAGGCTATCAATATTTAATAGAGCTAATAAATGTAAATATATATATTTTTAACTTATTCAATGCATGTCTGTCACACTCTGTCTCTCCGTGTCTTGTGTTTCCCCTCCTCTCGTGCCCATATTTGGCTGTTCCTGTCCTCGTTTCCTCTTTATTAGTTCATTAGTTCCCAGCCCTGTGTCCTTAGTTAATTAGTCCCCAGCCCTGTGTGTTCAATTACCTCGTTTAGTTCCCCCTTTAAGAACCCTGTGTTTCCCTGCATCTGGGTCCAGTCTTAACGTGATTCCCTTGGTGTGTGTACCTGTGCTCCAGCGATCTGTGTTTACAATAAAGTGAGTTTGAAGGAAGTTCCGTGTATCCTCGTTCCTGGCTCCCCC
This sequence comes from Oxygymnocypris stewartii, assembly GCA_003573665.1. NCBI lineage: Eukaryota > Metazoa > Chordata > Actinopteri > Cypriniformes > Cyprinidae > Oxygymnocypris > Oxygymnocypris stewartii. Next base: position 136,458 of record QVTF01009616.1, on the reverse strand, counting down.
GTACACCGTGACAGAAGACTGGACCAAACAAACAACAACTCATCTTCCTTCACAGCGATGAAGTTCACCGGCGTCTGCAGCTCACCGAGCCCGGCGTTTGCGGGAAGTCTGCCGCTGTCCGCGGCTAGCACGAGCCCGTCACCGTTCGCGGCACACGTAAGCCCGCTGGTGGCTCTGCTGGCTCTGTCCAGCTCAGCTTCATCTCCGCTGGTCCCATCCAGCTCGTCTTTGTCTCCGCTGGTCCCATCCAGCTCACCTTCATCTTCGCTGGTCCCGCCCAGCTTGCCGTCGTCTCCGCTGGCTCGGTCCAGCTCAGCGCTTCCCGAGCGCCCTCCAGTGCCTGCACCTTGCCAGCGCCCTCCAGTGCCTGCTCCAAGACTGCGCCCTCCAGTGCCTGCTCCGAGACTGCGCCCTCCAGTGCCTGCTCCGAGACTGCACCCTCCAGTGCCTGCTCCGAGACTGCGCCCTCCAGTGCCTGCTCCGAGACTGCGCCCTCCAGTGCCTGCTCCGAGACTGCGCCCTCCAGTGCCTGCACCTCGCCAGTGCCCTCCAGTGCCTGCACCTCGCCAGTGCCCTCCAGTGCCTGCACCTCGCCAGTGCCCTCCAGTGCCTGCACCTCGCCAGTGCCCTCCAGTGCCTGCACCTCGCCAGTGCCCTCCAGTGCCTGCACCTCGCCAGTGCCCTCCAGTGCCTGCTCCTCGCCAGCGCCCTCCAGTGCCGGCTCCTCGGAAGTGCTCACCGATGCCTCCGCTGGTTCCGCCCAGCTCATCGATGCCGCCGCTGGTTCCGTCCAGCTCTTCAGAGCGCCCCCAAGAGCCAGCGGCACCCGAGCGCCAACGAGAGCCAGCGGCACCCGAGCGACAACGAGAGTCAGCGGCACCCGAGCGCCCACGAGAGTCAACGGCACCCGAGCGCCCACGTGAGCCGACAGGTTCCGGTCCGGGAGCCCACGCACTTCGCTCCGTTCCGGGAGCCCACGCACTCCGTTCCGGTCCGGGAGCCCACGCACTCCGCTCCGTTCCGGGAGCCCACGCATTCCGCTCCGTTCCGGGAGCCCACGCATTCCGCTCCGTTCCGGGAGCCCACGCATTCCGCTCCGTTCCGGGAGCCCACTGATTCCGCTCCGGTCCGGGAGCCCACGCATTCCGCTCCGTTCCGGGAGCCCACGGATTCCGCTCCGTTCCGGGAGCCCACGGATTCCGCTCCGTTCCGGGAGCCCACGGATTCCGCTCCGTTCCGGGAGCCCACTGATTCCGCTCCGGTCCGGGAGCCCACTGATTCCGCTCCGTTCCGGGAGCCCACGTACTCCGCTCCGTTCCGGGAGCCCACGCACTCCGCTCCGTTTCGGGAGCCCCTGCTGGTCCTGTCCAGCTCTCCAGAGCCCCTGCTCATCCCGTCCAGCTCTGCAGAGCCCCTGCTGGTCCCGTCCAGCTCTCCAAAGCCCCTGCTGGTCCCGTCCAGCTCTCCAGAGCCCCTGCTGGTCCCGTCCAGCTCTCCAGAGCCCCTGCTGGTCCCGTCCAGCTCACCTGGGCCTCCGCTGGTCCCGTCCAGCTCACCTTTACCTCCGCTGGTCCCGTCCAGCTCCCCTTGGCCTCCGCTGGTCCTGTCCAGCGCCCCTTCTGCGCTTTCCGAGCACCCCCCTGAGATGGGGAGCTTCCCCAAGAAGATTTTGGGGGGGGGGCTACCCTCCAGGGCATCCCAAGCTCCCTGCTCCGCCATGGCCGCCCGAGCACCCTGCTCCGCCGTGGCCGCCCGAGCACCCTGATCCGCCATGGCCTCCTGAGCCCTCGGATCCACCATGGCCACCCAAGCTCCCCGATCCGCCATGGCTTCCTGAGTCCCCGGATCCACCATGGCCGTCCGAGCTCCCCGCTCCGCCATGGCCTCCTGAGTCCCTGGATCCGCCATGGCTTCCTGAGTCCCCGGATCCACCATGGCCGCCCGAGCTCCCCGCTCCGCCATGGCCTCCTGAGTCCCCGGATCCACCATGGCTGCCCGAGCTCCCTGCTCCGCCATGGCCTCCTGAGTCCCCCGATCCGCCATGGCCTCCCGAGTCCCCTGACCCGCCATGGCTCCCAGTACGGGCGCCGCCCTGGAGGCCTCCTGTCCTGTCTCCGTGTCCCTTAAGGCCTCCAGAGCGCCCACCCCCCCCTCCCCGTTGGATGGTGTACGGTGCGGGACGCACCGTTCGGGAGGGGGGAGTGATGTCACACTCTGTCTCTCCGTGTCTTGTGTTTCCCCTCCTCTCGTGCCCATATTTGGCTGTTCCTGTCCTCGTTTCCTCTTTATTAGTTCATTAGTTCCCAGCCCTGTGTCCTTAGTTAATTAGTCCCCAGCCCTGTGTGTTCAATTACCTCGTTTAGTTCCCCCTTTAAGAACCCTGTGTTTCCCTGCATCTGTGTCCAGTCTTAACGTCATTCCTGTTGGTGTGTGTACCTGTGCTCCAGCGATCTCGGTACAATAAAGTATTTAAAGGAAGTTCCTTGTGTCCTCGTTCCTGGCTCCCCCGTGCACATCCGTGACAATGTCAATGTTATTAATAATTGTACAATTGTTATATTTTATTTTAATTCCACACACACACAACTATTGATACTATTGTCAGTTTTTCATCAATATCATTCAGTGATGTATTCTTTCTCTCTTTGTTTGAGCTTGTAGCAGTTTTCTGTGAAATACACGTGAAGCTGAGACATGTTTTAGCCAGCCTTCGCATCACAAGGACCTTAAAACACTCTCTACATGAGTGTCTGACTAGATTTATAACAGACGCTGTGCATTCAGACTTGTGTTTCTACAGTGGCCTCTCTTTTCATCATATTGTATATAATTCATACTGAACTTGTGTCAGCGGTGTTGAGATTCTTAAGCAGAATGGATGAGGACTTTAATCAAGGCAAACCACTAACACAAACACGCGCCTGGCTCTTCGTTATGTCGATTGCAGGCAGCACCTGGAGTCCTTAGTTTTAATTAGTACAAAGAATGTTGGCAGTCGCTCTCACTCCTTCTCTGTGTCCGACTGATGAGGACCTTTTGGGCACTACAGTGTGGAGAGATTTATTTCTTTTGTGATAAGTTTATATATATATATATATATATATATATAATAAGGCCTGAAATGTGGTCATATGAATCATGCACTGTTATGTACTTTTTAAAAAGAAATTACTTTCATTCAGTAAGGATGCATTAAATTGATGGCAATAAAGACATTTATAATGTTACAGTGTTTAATTTATAATGTTGAACTTTCTATTAATCAAACAATCTTGAAATGTATCACGGTTTCCTCAAAAATATGAAATATTTGTTTATATTGTTTTAAATTGTTTTCAACATTAATAATAACCAGAAATGCTTCTTGAGCAGTAAATCAGTATATTAGAATGATTTCTGGAGATCATGTGACACTGAAGACTGGAGTAATGATGCTGAAAATACAGCGTTGATCACAGAAATAAATTACATTTTACAATATATTTACATAGAAAACTGTTATTTTAAATTGCAATAATATTTCATAATCAATTTATTTCCCACCCTTCCCCTGTGTTTTATCAAATAAACAAAATCTTGGTGAGTGGAGCGGGTTTTAACCCCAACTTTTGAATGGTAATATTTTCTCGGAAGACTATATAATTTCAGAAAAATATAATACACAAAAAAGTAAAAAATTTTTTTTATGATTTATTAAAAGTAAAACACACACGCACACACACACACACACACACACACACACACACACACACACACACACACACACACACACACACACACACACACACACACACACACACACAAATATATATATATATATGTATGTATAATAATAATTATTATAATAAAATATTTTTCTAATTACTTAATTCATATTATCCTTTATGGGCTTGCATGGTCAGCATGGCCTCTCATTATTGTATGCAAAAGAGCTGAATATGAATTGTGTTCCCAGAAAAATGAACAGGATACATATTCTGAATGACATGAGGGGAGTAAATGATGACTGAATGTTCATTTTTAGGTGACCTGTGACACCCCAGTAGTTTCATCGGTATGTAAAGCCTTATCTTGGCTCCGTGGACTGGAACTTCACAGCAGCAGCAGCTCGTGGATTCTGGCTCGATCCAGAACCAGCGCGTGATATCGGCTGTGTGATTTGGGTTCTGTCTGCTCTCTCTGTATTGCTCTTCATACAGGGTCTACTGTATCAAGTCCCTCCATTTCACCATCTGCATATGCTCACACATTTGAACACGGGCCAAACACAGAACCACATAACAGTGCAGAGATTAATATATAAAGGCTGGTCTCTCATGCATAATTTAGCATACGCATGTGTTTCACAGCCATAAAATGAGAGCAGTACTAAAAAGCGTTTTTATATGACTATGATATTACACCAAGGCCCTCCTTGAGTGAACCACGAGGTATTTCCCGCTGTTTTAATGCGGAGTTTCTTTTATCTCAGAAAGTCGAAATACTTGTTTATGTTGTAATGTAAACATATCAGAATCAAGGAGACGTGCATAGTTGCATAAAACGCCTGGGTTTTGGTTTAGTTTTCATACTTTCTGAAGGTAATGACTGAAAGTAGTTTGACCAATAGCGTGCAGGCGTCGTTCAGAATCAACCAATCTGAAATGCGAGAAGGCGGGATCTAGAGTGAACGTCAAAGCGAGTTAATTACGCGTAAATAAGGACTGAGTATGTCAATAATAGGAAAATAAAACCGAATCTCGGTCATTTTATGCAACGTGGTCATCAGTTAATCCGATATTTCCGCATTCACTTAGCCATTTACGTTTTAAAGGAACCAAAGACTATTATCAGCGGTTATTCGGTCATTTAATATTCACGTGTGTAACGTTACTTTATCGTGCGTTATTCAGCTGGAACTGGAGGTCAATGCAAACATGTAAACGTGAGTACTGTCGTTTTCAGGTATATTATTGGTCACAAACTATTATATTTTTAATGTATGTGCTGTTTCAATCCTCTCTCAATCATAATCACTCCATGCTTAAATGGCACATTCTCAAATCAAGGTTTATTGTTTGTGTGTCGTGTATGAATGAACTTCACTGACACTGAATAATTCACTTTATAAGACAACATTCTGCAGTTATTTACTCACTACAAACCTCTTTTATTATTATTCATGGAGCACAAAAAGGAGATGGTTTGCAGAAATACAGCACACTAAGTTGTTACACTACAAAGGGGACAAAAATACAACAAAATGATCAACAAAACAATCAAAGATGAACACCTAGACATGTCAAATACGAAAACAAAGGAAAGAATATGAATTTTCTTTTTTATTTTAAAAAGGACACATTCTTAGATATGTTGTACATGCATTTTTCTTCGTTGAGGGCCATTCATAAATAGAGTATTATTTATATATATATATATATATATATATATATAATATTTGCATGTTATTTTAGTTTAATTAATAATAGTTTTAAGGGTTTTTATTTATATATTTTCTGTACTTTTATTTATTTATTTTAGTGTTTTTTCAACACTATTACATGTTTTAGTAATAGTTTTTAAGTTTTAGTTTTAAGTTTTAGTATTTTTTAAAATGTCTAAATAGATTTTGATTAATTTAATTGAATTAAAAGTTTAGTTATTTTGCATGTTACTACATCAAATTAATAACTAAATAAAACTAAATAAAAATGTTTCCTTGGCAATCAGCTGATATAAAATGTATTTAAATAAAAATTATTTTAATATATATACACATACAGGGGTTAAAAATGTTGTCTTCAGAACTGCCTTAATTCTTCGTGTCATAGATTCAACAAGGTGTTGGAAACAATCCTCAGAGATTTTGGTCATATTGATCATGATAGCATTCACACAGTTGCTGCAGATTTGTCGTCTGCACATTCATGATGTGAATCTCTCGTTCCACCGCATCCCAAAGATGCTCTATTGGATTGAGATCTGGTGACTGTGGAGGCCATTTGAGTAAAGTGAACTCATTGTCATGTTCAAGAAACCAGTCTGAGATGATTTGATCTTTGTGACATGATGCATTATCCTGCTGGAAGTACATCAGAAGATGGTACACTGTAGTCATAAAGGGATGGACATGGTCAGAAACAATACTCAGGTAGACTGTGGTGTTTAAACGATGCTCAATTGATACTAAGAGACCCAAAGTGTGCCAAGAAAATATCCCCCACACCATTACACCACCACCACCAGCCTGAACCATTGAGACAAGGCAGGATGGATCCATGCTTTCATGTTCTTTACACCAAATTCTGACCCATCTGACCAGGCAACGTTTTTACAATCTTCTATTGTCCAATTTTGGTGATTCTGTGTGAATTGTATCCTCCGTGTGCTGTTCTTATCTGACAGGAGCGGCACCCGGTGTGGTCTTCTGCTGCTGGAGCCCATCTGCTTCAGGGTTCGATGTGTTGTGTGTTCAGAGATGGTATTCTGCAGATCTTGGTTGTAACGAGTGGTTATTTGAGTTACTGTTGTCTTTCTATCATCTCTAACCAGTCTGCCCATTCTCCTCTGTCCTCTGACATCAACAAGGTATTTTCGTCCACACACTCTTTTTCTGATCATTCTCTGTAAACCCTAGAGATAGTTATCCGTGAAAATCCCAGTAGATCAGCAGTTTCTGAAATACTCAGACCAGTCCGTCTGGCACCAACAACCATTCCACGTTCAGTCACTTAAATCCCCTTTCTTCCCCGTTCTGATGCTCGGTTTGAACTTCAGCAAGTCGTCTTCACCACATCTAGATGCTGCCATGTGATTGGCTGATTAGCCATTTGTGTTACCAAGCAATTGAACTGGTGTACTTAAGTGACCGGTGAGTGTGTGTGTGTGTGTGTGTGTATATATATATATATATTGTATTTTGTTCAAGATGTTTCATGTGCTTTTTAACTGATCTCTGACAGGTTTCATTATATGGAAAAAAGCAACTGGGACATTCTGCTGCTTTTGTGTTGCAGTAAAGAAAGAAAGTCCTCCAGATTCAGGACCATGTGAGGGTGAGTAGATGGTTTTCTTACTTGGGTGAACTGTTCCTTTAAGATGTTTATATGCTTGCGCTGGGATAAAGTGCAGGTGATTGTGAAGTAACACCGAGGGGCAGAGTGGTCTAATATTAGTGAGTCACAGCGCTGCTTTGTTCTTGCTGATACATCACTTCAGTAGACAAATACGTGCAGCACCGCTCCTGCACAAATAACAAAACACGGCTCATATATTCCTCCTCTCTCTCTCTCTCTCTCTCTCTCTCTCTCGTCCAGCTGTCTATCAGTGCACGGCCTCTTTCATTCCAGTACAAGAGAACAAAAAAAATTATATATTGTCTATTAATTTGTCTCGAACAAGATGCATTATAGTAGCTGTTCAGAATGTGCAGAAGATAAGAAAAACCAGACGAGATGTTTGTAGACGTGCTCCAGTGGGACAGGAGAGATTGAATTTGCAAGTACAGGGCGAGTTCTATTGAATATATATAAACAGATTCTTCAATTACTGCAACTTCTCTGTCCCTGGAAAACTATGGAAACAGTCTATCGTTTTTAATGATGTAATCGCTTTAAACTTTTAATTACTTTTTCTTATTTCTAAGAGTGTTGAAAGGTTAGCTTTTGGGTTTGTGCCCTGACTAGACTTTATAACTTCCCATTAATAGTGAGTTCATTAGAAAGTGTTCAGATCATGGACATTCAACTTTGCAGTTCTCTGTGAGAACTGTTTTTTGTTTTGTTTATTTGAAAAATGTGTATTTTTCATAACAGAATTGCTATCCCCATTACTGCTGCCATTACATCACACCAAGCATTTTAAACATAAAAGAAATGTATGCATGTATCCATATTTATGTAAAGTGTGAGACTTGCACTTATTCAATTACAAATACAATAATAATAATTATTGTTATTATTATACTTTTGTACATAATACAAAATCATTCAAAACAATTTTATATTATAATCTGAGAGTTTGTCTATTTCAATAATTTTATTTAAATATATATTTTTTATTTACTTACAGTAAGAGAACTGCTGCACATATTAAGTTACAAATATATTTAAATTATGTAATATTTTATATTAAACAATAATGTTATATCAAGTATGTCCATTTCAGAAAATTGTATTTATTTATTTAAATGACTGAGAGGTTATCACATATTAAATAAAAACATATAATTACATTTTGTAATATACATAATACAAAACATATTTAAAAACAATTATTTTAAATCATAATCTGTAAGTAAGTCCATTTTAATTCAGTTAATTAAATAATACATTTCTATGTTAGGCTGGCACATTAGATTACAAATACAATTATTTTTTTAATCTACTATATAATAGAAAATTATTTTAACATCATAATTTTGTAATTAGACATATAATGAAATGTATTTAAATTTTTAAATATATTTTTATATCATAATCTGAGAGTGAATCCTTTTCTTAAAATGATTTCATTATTTCAAGTGAGAGCTTGGTACATATTAGATAACCAGATTCATAAATAATGATAATTTTTATCATTATTTGTAGCAATTGCCAAAAATAAATTTTGGATCAAAATTATCGATTTTTCTTTTATGTTAAAAATCATTAGGATGTTAACTAAAGATCATGTTCCATGAAGATATTTTGTAAATTTACTACCGTAAATATTTAAAAACTTAATTTTTTATTAGTAATATGCATTGATAAGAACTTGATTTGGGGAACTTTAAAGGCGATTTTCTAAATATTTAGATTTCTTTTTGCAGCCTCAGATTCCAGATTTTAAAATAGTTGTATCTCAGCCAAATATTCTCCTATCATAAAAAACCACACATCAATGGAAAGCATTTTCAGATTTCAGATGATGTATTCTCAATTTCACAAACTTGACCCTTATGATTGTTTTTGTGGTCCATGGTCACATTTATTTATCTAAACTTATTACAATATTGTAATACAGTAAAAAATAAAATTCTATAATAATCTAAGAGTAAGTCCATTTCATCAACAATGGCACTGGTTAAAACATCTACTATGATATAACAAAATATTTGCAATTTCTTTGTTGCTTGCCAGATCAAAATATCAAAATACCCTCATAACCAGTGTCCATACACTGACAATACAGGCAGATGTTGACGGCAGAACAGTGCAGTTTCAGCATCTACCAGCAGGGGATGACCTCTTTGTTTAGACTCCAAATAAACTGTACATTCAGAAGATCAACCAAAATCTGTGCATGCAAACACAGTGACATGAGTCACATGAGTGACTCACATTTTGACTCATACAGTGTGAAATCAAACAAAGGAGTAACACACATGCACCCCTATACCACCAGCGGAGCTGTCCTAATTACAGTCTCTGTCTGTGCTTTTGTATCCGCTCCATCCTGCGTGATCATTTGTAAACTGGCTTATGGTATGGCATCATTTAGAGAGCATCTGCACACATCTTCAAAGCAGCAGCACAGCACATTTAGCAATCATCTCCTGCGCCTCCGAGGAACTCGTGCAAGGCCTTCTGATCGCTCCTTCACTGTGACAAACATGATGAGTCAGCGCGCCGATGGCCATTCCAGGATTTGCATTAATGCAAGATGTGTGTTTGCTGCAGGGTTGGGCGAAATTCACAATTTAAGAATTGATTACCTTTTGATTCGTGAGTCTGGAAATGAATCGAATCGGTCATGTCCCACAGGATGTCGAATTGGAATTTGAATGGAAATGGCAGCAAGAGGATGTTATTAAATTGCATTGTCACACAACTCTGGAATTCCATTTGTCCAACACAAAGCATAAATAATATTTGCTTTACTTTTGACATTTTTAAGATTGTGCAGTAAATTGGAGCATTATTCTTCTTTCACAATGGTCCATAAAAGGGGGTTTGAGTTAAATTATTAAGAATAATGAAATTAAATATAGTTATTTAAATGCTAAATAATATTAAATTAAATATAGTTCATTAAATGGTAAATAATATTTTGTTGTTTAAATATATATACAAATATGTATAAACACACACTGGAATAACTAGTATCTTGAAAGAAATAGCGCATATTTTTAGCGGCTCCGTACATATTAGATTAAAACGATTATTTAAATACACAATTTATCATTGATTTTCTTATGTAAAGTGTGAGGCTGCACATATTAGATTACAAATATAATAACATTTTTATATAAAATAATTATACATGATTTTTCTGTATCATAATCTGAGAATAAATAATTTAAAATTTCCATAAAGGATTAATTTTTTATTTCCTACTGACACACTACAGCAAACGTTAGAAATAACTGACTTAAATTTTTTTTTAGCTGGTTATATAAGTGTCCTATGTCTTTTGCACAGTACTGTGTGTGTGTGTGTGTGTGTGTGTGTGTGTGTGTGTGTGTGTGTGTGTGTGTGTGTGTGTGTGTGTGTGTGCGCATTTAAAAACAGCACTTCAGGCAGTTTGAATAAATTGTTATATAATTAAATAAATAAACAAACACACAAACAAATAGTTAATTTACAAGCAGGAGGCTGGCACACATTAGATTACAAATATAATAAAATGTTTTAAATATTTATATAAAACAATAATATAAAATTATGTAATAATTTGAGAGTAAGTCCATGTAATGACATTTTATTAATTAATTAATTAATTTAAAGTGAGAGGATGCACATATTATATAATGCAAACGTAACTGAATGTTTAGGCATTCTCAATTCAGACTTGGATGCCTCACAATGCTAGCCGTCATTCCAATATCTTTTTTTGTGCATCCACGCCCCACCAGAGCTTCTTTGAGTTATTTCCATGCACGGGTGCAGAGACACCTAAACAAATGGGTCTTTGGTGGAATTACGCATGCGGCTCTGCTGAGCGCCATACTGCGCGCTGACTCAGCTCCCGAGAGGACTGCGGTTTTTATAGGTGAGCAAGCAGCCCCCTCCACCTGCCCTGCCCACTCCATCATCCCAGCGCTGCTCATCGACCGCAGCTGCCATCTCCACGTCTTCCACCATCTGCATTCACACGTGTGGACGCTGTCACAGATGCGGGTCTCTCCGCTCCCTCTAAAGAGTTTCCCAGCCGTCTGTGCTCAGTCCAGCGTACAGCGCCAAATGGAGATGGACCGCAGTCTGGATCAGACACGCATGCATGCAGCCAGACCATGCAATCTTCAAGACCGCTAGAGTAGTCAACATTTTTGGCCTTGAGAGTGATTTACAAAATGTGTGGCATTGCTTAAAGGATTACTTCAACAAAAATCTGTCATATTTACTCATGCTGTTATATTTACCCGCATGCTGCTCTAAAACCATTTGCTGTTGACTACATTATTATATTATATTAGTCTTACAATAGATTTGTAATGTCATATTCACTAAACATATTATATTATATTAGTCTTATAAAGTAATACAGTAGATTTGTATGACTAAAATATAAGTCTATGTAAGTTTAATTTTTTGTTCACATCACATTAAAACTTAATGGCAATCGGTTTAATCATGAATACTTATTTTTTTCAAATTATCTTTTAAGATTATGACTTTTTAAAGTAAAATCAACAGTCATTTTCACTAAAAACACAAAAATATAATTTGCTCACGCCAGGACAAAAAGTTTCATAACAAAATTCTGTTAAAAATAGTCACAATATTTTACATACATGTATAATATAATAATAAAATGTATATTACATACACTTACCAAAATTATAAAGGCAACACTTTTCTTTTTGCCCCCATTTTTCATGAGCTGAACTCAAAGATCTAAGACTTTTTCTATTTACATAAAAGGCCTATTTCTCTCAAATATTGTTCACAAATCTGTCTAAATCTGTGTTACTGAAGGAGATAATCATCCACCTCACAGGTGTGTCATATCAAGATGCTGATTAAACAGCATGATTATTGTACAGGTGTGCTTTAGCCTGGCCACAATAAAAGGCCACTCTAAAATGTGCAGTTTTATCACAGCACAATGCCACATATGTTGCAAGTTTTGAGGGAACGTGTAATTGCAATGCTGACTGCAGGAATGTCCACCAGAGCTGTTGCCCGTGAATTGAATGTTCATTTCTCTATCATAAGCCGTCTCCAAAGGCGTTTCAGAGAATTGGGCAGTACATCCAACCGGCCTCACAACCACAGACCACGTGTAACCACACCAGCCCAGGACCTCCACATCCATGAAAAATGGGGGCAAAAACAAAAGTATTGCGTTTATAATTTTGATCAGTGTATATACATATAAGTACATTTTATTATTATATTATATTAAGATTTTTGAAGTCATATGATGGACAAAAGAGGACATACAGTATCTTAAAATCTTCTTTTTTTTTTTACAAATATTATATTATATTATACTAAGTCTATGAAAGTAATACGATAGATTTGTATGACCAAAATTTCAGTCATATTCAGGAAACTTTAAAATATTATTTATTATATATATATATATATAAATATTATTTAAAAATATTCCCAATATTTTACATATTATATTATATTATATTAAGAATTTTAAAGTTAAATAATGGATTTTTTGACCAAAATGTAAGTACTAATTCTTACACGTAAGTACTAAAATCTCAGTAAAATCACTAAAATATTATTTGTTCACGTCAGATTAAAAAAATGTGGCAATCAGTTTGATCATACATCATTTTCATTTTTCATTCCAAAAATGTATTTGGAGATTTAAGTGGATGTTGACAGTTAATACATATTATTTTTGTCTGTTAATTATTTATTTATTGACATTAACTTTATGTATGGAATCATACACATTATTGTAAATAAAATGTTTAGAATATTGAATATTTTTGCCGTGAGAGTGATTAGCAAGGACATTACTTAAAGGAATATGATTTTGCATCACCTGTGGGAAGAAAAGAACAAAAATATAATAGAAATAGTCCAAACAATATATGCAATATATAGGCTATAGTCATACTCATGCTTTTTATTTCTCTGCTGATATTCATTTGACAAAGAGAGCCATGTGGATTCAATATGGAAATGGATATGGAAAAATCTATAATTATTAGCACATTTTATGCTTCTTAAAAACATCTGCTGGTTCTCAGACAGAAAACAGTGTATTACACAAAGCCATCTATTGTTCAGAAACTGCTTCTCTGCCTGTTGAAGAGCCTTTTCGGTGTGTATGGTCCGCTCTTACCTCTGTGATCCTCTGTAATGTGAGTCACACACGTACACGACTCTCTTCTTCCACACAATGCAGGCCACAACACTGCAGTCACTGTAAAGGCAAGGTTTTGTATTCTGTCATCATTCAGGCTCAGGAAGGTTTTATGAGGTGCTTCCTTTTCAAAGAAATATGTCTCTCTCTCTCTCTCTCTCTCTCTATGGCTTTTACAGCACCCCAAATCCACTCTTAACGGCACGCTCCGCGGCCCAGACGTCTCTTAGATTAAAGCAGAGTGATCCAAATAGCTCGCTAGCACTTTCCTCTCACACTGCAATGATTTGCAAACTGATTACCACATTGGACCAAACAGCCTCAGAGAGTTTTATTTTTTCCCTGAGAGAGGTGTATAACGAAGATGGAGGAAGAGAGACAAGTACCGGCGAATAAAAACGATGAGGAAATTAGGGGAACACGCAGAACGAGACATCCGATAGGCCACAGATGAGGGCTTTAAACAGGAAGGAGGCTGGAGAAAGAAATGCATCTTATGCAGAAATTGATAACAGCGTGCCGAGTGCTTAGCTGAAATAACAGGTGAATGAATAAAAAGGATTGAGGGAATGAAGTAAATAAAACACTGAGGTCTGGTAATATGAGCGCGTCAGATGATGTGTAAATGGTGGAGCTGAAGGATGGGAATCCAGGAGTGTGTTCATTTAAAGAAATGCTGGAGAGATTTGCATGATGGACGGTTCTGGTAACGCTTTTGGAATATCTGCATTTTTTCACTAACGTGACGGAACACTGCAATGAAATACAGAACTGTTGTCATGACGATTAGAACACAGCTTGTTGTCTGTTAACAAATATCTTTATGACTTCTGTCATTAAAAAATATTTTCTTACAATTTAAATTCAAACTTCCCCATCAAGTTCTATTTAGATACATTGAACTAGACATTCTCAGCAAATGTATGCTCACCAAGCCTGCATTTATTTGATCAAAAACAGTAAAAACAGTAATATTGTGAAATATTATCACAATTTAAAATATCTGTTTTCTATTTGGGTGTATTTTAAAGTGTAATTTATTTCTGTGATGCGCAGCTGTATTTTCAGCATCATTACTCCAGTCTTCAGTGTCACATGATCTCCAGAAATCATTCTAATATGCTAATTTGAATTTCTGATTATTATCAATGTTAAAAACAGTTATGCTACTTCAAATTTTTGTGGAAACCATGTTTTGATGAATAGAAGGTTTTTATTTGAAATAGAATTGAATCTTTTGTAACATTATAAATGCCTTTACAGTCTTTTTGATCAATTTAATGCAACCTTGCTGAACAATATTAATCTATAAAAAATTGAGGAGACTTTAAACTTTTGATTTAATGAAAATGTATATATATTTCATTATATGTTTCAGAAATAATCATTTTAAGGACCACAATGAAAGATTTGTACCCATTTATTCTATTTTATTTATCAGGGACAGTATTGAACTAAATGTGATTAAAAAGAAAAAACATCAACACATAAACACTAATATCTCTATAAATGTTCTCCAGTTTAATTTGGCAACCAGATGCTTAATTCATTAGAGGAAACATGACTTTATTTTATTTCTGTTTTGGAGTCTATTCTCACTCTGGGTTCCTCTAAATGATAACTGACTAAAAGTACTTCTTCTTAATGGTACAGAACCAGTTTCAGATTTAAAAGAAAAGTTCTACCATCATAAATAATTCTTATCATTTGACTTCTGAGGGTTGTGAAAGCAGTCTATCATCCAAACATACTTCGACTAAAAGCACAAAAGCATTCGGCGAACTCCTAACCGGAGCGTTTAGATTCCCATCCCTCGATGCAGGAGGTGTATAAGGTCCAGCTATGGTCCAGGGATCTCCGGTAATTTGAGCGATTACGCCACGTGGGCCGGGCGCTCTGGGAAGGCTCCCTGGTGAAGCTGGCAGCTGCTTGAGAGATGGATGGAGCCGCTACACCTAGCTGTCTGTCTCTGATCCGCTGCCACCCAAGGTCAGCCAGCCGAGAGGTTCGAGCGCAAACACTTCAGTTCATCTTGGATGGATCATTTTACCAGGCTTTGTCCTGATTGTCCTTGATGCTGCATAAACAGCCTGCAGAATGTCACCGGCAGAACCGATGACATATTTTAAAGAAAAGCGATGTGCAGTCTTTTGTCATCATGGACAGAACTCTGAACTAAAATACTGGGATTGTAATGACAGTGTTTGCTATAGCGCTGGATCCAGCAAATCTACAGCAGCAGAGCAAAAGAAATGGTTTTATCAGAACTGTGAGCTTGCTGTCTGAATTGAACATGATGAGAGAGAAAGAACAGGAACCTCAAAATAATATACAGATAATAAATAGACAACACTTATTGCAGTTCTATCATCCTACAAACAGCACAACCAGTCTGTCAAGTGGATGATTTAATGTTTTTTTTTTATTTTTATTTTTTAGAAAAAACGTCTTAAACTCCAATTTAATCTTAAAAGGTGGGCCTATCTGTGACTGTCAAATGAAAATGAATATTAATATTATTAAATGCACAATATTCCATTTAATTGAATTACAAATGAATCATATTGTCATGCCAATATCTGCTGAAAACAACTACCAAAGAAAGACATTATTATAATAAGGACATTATCAAATATTGATATTCAAATCATTAATATACTATTATAGTTTTTGTTAATGTTTTGAATTGGATTTAATTTTTAAATTTTCACTATAATTTTAGCTAAAGTGTAAGTAATTTTGTTGTGTGTTTTTGAAGTTATCATATATATATATATATATATATATATATATATATTTATATATATATATTTTTTTTAAATATGTCTAGTTTTTATTTGTTTTTATGTTTTGGTTTTAATTATGTTAGTACTTAAAGTAAATAAAATGAGAAATGTTGAAATAAGTTTACGCTATATATATAACTTGCGGGAAATAATTAAAATATAATCTATATTAATTACATTTTAAAGTTTTAGTTTTGACATAACAGAACTATATATATATATATATGAATACAGTCATGGTCAGAATTGTTGGTACCCTTGGTAAATACGATCGAAGAAGGCTCTGAAAATAAACCTTAATTATTAATCTTTTATTTAAAAGAATTTATATTTTACAATATGTTACAATATTTTGCACTGTCCATTGAGCGGACCTGACCTGACTTACATTTCACTACTGATTATATTCTGTATAACTGAGTATGTGATGAATAAAACCTTGAATCCTTGAATTGAAATGATTATGAAAAACATCTACTTAATATAAATCTACTTTTGAATGAGTGAGTGAATGCCAGACTGTAATTACAGCATCTACCAGCAGGGTCTAATAGTGCCGATCCTTGACCTCTGACCTCATCCCTCTCTCTGCTCTCTTTCACCATCTTCAATCTCGCTCGTGTCAGTTTGCGGTCCTCTCAGTCATTGATCACGCCTGCAGCGCTGTGATGTGTTGTGATGCGTGTCTCTGCGGGAGGGAGGCAGATCAAACGCTTTAATTACCAAAGGCTTGCAGATGCCGCTGGCTGCGGGCGCTAATCGCGTAAACAGAGCAGGTGAGACGCGGATGAAGGTGTCGGTGCCCTTACATGACAGATACACTCACAATCCAATGCCACTGATGAGACAGTAACATTTGCATGAAGATGTAATCATATGCACACTACAAACATTAGCTAAACAGCAGCGTTCGCAAATGAGCGACTGACATACTGCTGCACGCTCGCGCTGCTACGCCAATGTAAATGAGCTCTTCCGTGCGCATACACACGTACACAAACATCCATTTTCCGCCCAGCTTTTCTCCCTCATATAAATGTCAGGCTTGTCACATCGAAACATTTAAAGTTCTGTCTTAAAGGGGGGGAAAGATTATTTACTTCCAGAAATTACACAAGTGCCTGGTGGTCCGTGCCACCATTTCCATAATCAGCATTAAGCCACGTGCGTGGAAAGCATCAGGCAGAGGGAGGGTTGGCGTACACTGATTGGGAGTCTGGAGGCTGTGCTGAACTCCTTTGGGAAGCGATGCGATGAAGGAAATGTTCCTATCAAACGGCACCGCAAACTGTAATTTGCTATAGTTTGGAGGCATGATCATATTTCAAAAGGGTGATTTTTTTATTTATTTATATTTTTTGCACCTGCACAGAGAAGGAAACATATGATCTGTGCATGTATTCAGTGACCTACAAAACTTCTGCACTGGAAAAATGAAAAGAAGTGAGAGGAAAATTGGCAGTGTTTAGTTGAACAGATCATACAAATCAGAAAACGTGCATACATCTATACTACAGCAGTGCTTTGTTACAATTTGTATTGTTAAAAGTGCTATATAAATAAAGGTGACTTGACTTGACTACCAGTAAGTTACTCAAAAAAAGCTATTTATTACTAGCTATTAATTACATCTTCAACAGTGTAATTAGATCACTGCACTAATTATGCACTTTAAAAAGTATTGCGTTATGTATTTGTTTCTAAATCCTACATAACCTGGACTAGTTGGACAATAAATGATCGATACACTGACAGGCGGGTTTCTGTGTGCGCGACAAAATGTCAAATATGTTTTCGTGTAAATACAATCTTTTATGTCTTATGTGAAGGCAAACATTTGGAAGAACATCACATGTGGGCATTATATTGGATCTGTGTATACGGTCATAAAGTGACAGCAGCCTATTAATCAATCAATAGAAGAAAAAGAGAAAATCACTCACTGCTCTTCACCAAATAATTTTAGCTTTAATAAAAATCTATGTATATTTCATTCAGCGTTGTATTTTATATATTCGATTACTTTATTCAGTATGCTTTACAAAGCACTGTTTGCATTTGTATCTTTGTTCGCTTGTATTTATTTGTTCTATTGCTTCTCATTTGTTTCTTCGTTCTGACTGTTTACGTGTCCTCAGTAAGCAAGATCATTGTTTTACTCATATTAGTTGTAGGGCCTACTAGTTTTTACTGCTCAATAACTTGCAAAATACTCTTGAAAAAAAGCAACACAAAATAATTACAAATGAAGAATTATATGATCGTGGATCATAATCCTTCGTGACAAGTCATGATCTTTTTTTTGCCATATTTCCCATCCCTAATAGGAAGTGTAAATGTAAAGCTTGTAAAATATGACACATGCTTGAGTGAAAAGAACAGTTGTTTACATGAATTGATGATATTTGACTTCTCAGAAATGAACAATACAGACTTGCTCTCCAGATCAATATGTCGTGGAAATGCAAATACGGATAAAGTCAAGTACAAACAAAAGGGTTTTGCCAAAAAACATTTATTTAAACATAAAGCTTGTTTGATATTGAATCTCGCTGCCAAGTTGTCTTGTAAGCTCATTCAACACAAGAATACATTTATAAGAATGACTCAATGACCTGGAGTCAGTGTAAGACGTCAGCTGTTCCTTGCAAAAATAAATCAAAAAGACAAAACAACCTTTTCAACCTTAATCATCAAAATTAAAACAAAACACTTTTTAAGTGTTTTACTTTACATGTAATGAATACAAAATATATGAAAGTTTCACTTTTTGAAATAAGTTACAAGAATTTTTTTCTTCACCATATTCAAGTTTTTAGAGATGGACTTGTATTTATATATGATATCATTTATATGAATATAAATATATATACACGTAAATATTTTGAAAATATATGCTGTATGTGTATGTCTTTATATATACATAATAAATATACACAGTACACACACATATATTATGTAAACAAAAACTTTTATTTTGGATGCGATTAATCCCCGAATAATAGGTTGACAGCACTAAAAATCGTTTTATTTAAAATATTTACTTAAAAAATGATATAAAAATATATTAATCACATATATATATTTTTTATATTTACACGGTAGAATAATATGGTATATATTTTTATGAGATATTCTAAAATAACATTAAAATTATATTGGATATGTTGACAAAGCAAGTATAAAGCTAAAATCTTATACCATTTGAAATATATAAAAAAAATACAATCTGAAAAAAGAAAAAAAAAATCCTGATTACAAGTCAAAAGCTTGAGTTATGAATATGAATTAGGTTACATGAATGGACGGTCTATAAAGGTTATCTAGGAATTGTAATATTCATGAGCTGAACCATCGGCTGTTCTTTGTGTTTCGTTTACTCTTCATGCTGCGTGTCATGTCTGCTGGTATTACGATGACTGCAGAGGAAAATGCAATAAATGTTTCCCAGAGAGCAAATAATGAAACACCATCCCACAAGTAGAGAATTATCATTCGACATAAAAGAAGCCATCAAAGAAAGTGTGACAAATCCTGTGAAAACAGTTTGTTTGTGTGTTTGCTGCATGCGTTTTATCTCTCTCTTTATTCTAAACATGCCGTCTACAGCAGCTAAAAGCGCTGCTCTTTGCCTGTTGATGTCCAGCGTGCTGTAAAGTGAATTCCTTTTTCATTGGAGGTGATTTTCTCTTTCATTTTCATGGATCAATCGCTCAGAAGTGCTTTTTCTGTCCTTTTCTCCTGTGGAAACTCAGCCCAGATGGGTGGGAGAGATAGATAGCCAGAGAAGATGTAAAATATGAGTTCAGAAAAATAAAAGCAAACTTAAAAATAAAGCGAGGGCGAGATAGGGAGAGGTGTGTGGAACAGATGGAGATCGAGGCAGCAGTGATGTGGGAAAGAAGGATAAATATTTATCTCCTGTAATGTTTCTGCATGACCGATTCTATATCAAATTGAATGCAGTGCCACGTCTGAACCATGAGAAATGTGTTGGCAATACAACGAACGCTGCACCAATAAAGCACAACGAATGAGGGAGAAATGAAGAGAGAAGGAAGGAAATAAAGAAGGGTTGATGTAATGGGATAAATAACGGAGGATAAAAAAGTGCAAATATTTGTGATTTTAAAAACGTATATACATAGGGAACATTAATGAGATCAGAATATTACTGATTAGATTTCTTATAGCTGAAAATGAACACAGAAATAAGGAATAAGCAGAAAACAGAGGCTCTATTTCAAAACTGAAGCCCAATATATATATATATATATATAAAATACAATATGCATGTTTATGTCTTAGATCTAATATAACATCCATCTAATATAACAAGTTTCCTGCTTTTTGTTGATTTATACATTATATACATGATGTAAAAACAAATGTTGCATGCAATTTCTATGCAATTTTATATATCATGTACTGTATTAATGAACACAAATAAAGCAGAAATCATAATAGTATATTTATTCATTATATATACATGCATACACAGTACATTCATTTATATACACGCTATAAAAAAAAAAATATATATATATATATATGGTGAACTTGTTACACACACACATACATAGTACAGTAAAAATATGTTTAATAAAAATTTAGAAATAATATAATACTCTTAAATTAGGCCTCCTTTTATATATATGTGTGTGTGCATACAAGAAAAATAGAAGCCATTTAATGCATTGAGATTAACTCAAAAATATCTAAATTTCTTGGATTTAATACAAAAAAGTTCATACATGCTAACACACATAACACTGAAATCAACTGTTGAACCGAACGTTCAAAATCAGTCGTGTATGATGATGATGCATTTCACTTAAAAGGCAGCTGTCTATAAAGGCAGTATTTCTCAGCAGGCTTTGGAACAGAAACATCAGTTTAAAACCTTTTCGTTGTGCTAACAAAGCTTTTCAATCACAGTCTGGAGGCGAGAGAAAGATCCGTCCAGTAGGATGAGCACATTTGTGAGAGGCGGGACTCGGGCCAGTGTGACAGAGGTCATGTGATCGGAGCAGCGCCGCAGGAGAGAGGGATGCTGGGAGGAATCGAGACAAGGACCATTAACCCCAGGAACATACCTGAGCACTGGAGCTTCAGAGCGTGACCGCGTGCATCTCAACCGTGAGAGGCGGCAGATACCGATCATCCTGCAGTATGAACCGCAGTGGATTTATAAAGGGCACAGATCCAGGGCTGATTTCTCTCTGCTGGAGAGTTCATGAATACACATGCTGTACTGTACTGTACTGTGCTGTACTGTCTGAGCTGGATGACCGGTATCATATCACCATGCTGTAAAACTAGTTAACCAGGATGGTCCTCCTGGTTGACAAGGCAGGCTCCTATAAGAAGGAATTTCAAATGAGATCTAATTAATCCTAATTGTTTCTTCGAGACAGCAATGTGATTAAATCGATTTTACTCCTGAGCTTCAGGTACACAGAAAAAAACACTCTTTCACAAATTTCACAAACAGTTACAAAAAAGGCCAAAACATCCCACTTCAATGATGTTTATTTACAACTTCAAAAGATAAATAAATAAAATAAATATATATTTTTCTACAGTGTACATTGTAAAGAAATGTTTTCTAAGTTGTAATCATGCTACAAATTTAGTATTTTTATGGTGTGCTGTGTAAACAATACATTCAAAGTTGTAGTGTAAATAGAAATGTGTTACAAGTTTTGTAAATGTTTACAGTGTGCTCTGTAAAAAACGTCTTTCGAAGTTGTAAATGTAACAAATTTTGTCCAAATTGCAAATGACAAATTTGGTAAAAGTTTACAGTGCACACTGTAATATATGATTTGTAAATGATGTAAATGGAAATTTGTTACAAATTGTAAATTTACTGTGTTCACTGTAAAAAAGATCTTCCAAGTTGTAATTATAAATTTATTTGTACATTGTACACTGTAAAAATAATTTGTAGAGATGCATATATACATTTGTTATAAGTTGTGTGCAGTTGAACAATGTACAAATATTTTTCAAAATCTTTATTTTCAAAAAGTGGTGAATAAAGATTTCTGGAGTAGGTTTGCATTAGATAAAATATTAGTCTTTCTACTTCAAAATGTCTTGTTTAATTCAATACTACTTGCTGGAAAGATGCTAAAAGGTGAAATTAGTTTCATGCAGAATTGTAAAACTGTAAATTCTACATTACACTGAAAAAAATAATCTCATATATGTCTCCTTAGTTTCAGAAAAAATCTCAACAATGTCTCAACCTGTGCTTTATCAAGTTACCAAAGTCTTCATTGATCTCAATACAAACTCAAATATTGATATTTATGCATTTGGCAGATGCTTTTATTCAAAGCAATTTGCCGTGCTTTGCTATTGCATGTAAGAAATGCTTTCATATTTCATATTTTCCAAGCTTTATCTCAGCTGCACTCCCAATTGTGTTTCTGTTTTTATTTCTTCAAAGGGGTTTTAAAAGAAGCATGTTCTGAGAAAAATAATTTAATAGTTCAAGAGATTCAGTCTGATCCTATAAAGCATTTGTATGGCTCCTATGGACTACTCTTATGGTACTTTTAGTCTCTTATGGTGCAAATAGCCATCCATTCTCATGGCACAGAAAATTGTGTGCTTGGATGTTCTGCCTAACATCTGCTGCATTTCATGAAAGCAACAGAATAAGATGAGGTCAGAATGACATGATGGTATGACAAACACTCATTTTCTTGGAGCAAACAATGGCACTTTTAAGAGCACACATCCCTATAGTGATGAAAGCCTGAAACAGCACAGACCGTGAGTGTTGGATGCATGTGTTCAGCAGCGTTTGATGCTATAGGGGCGGTCAGTGATCCGTGGACGCCTGTCCTTGCTGCTTGACTCTATGGAATCACTATAAGACACTGGCCCATGTCTTCTAAATGAAGGAGGAGAGAGGAGGCGAGGGAGGCTGAATGAGGAAAAGATTGAGTCTCTGTTCCATAAACCAGAGCAAAACAAGTCTTATTCAACAAGGATGCATTACATTGATCAAAAGTGACATTAAAGACATTCGGAATGTTACAAAACATTCTATTTAAAAAAAATGTGGTTCTTTTGAACTTCCTATTCATCAAAGAATCCTAAAACAATATCCATTTTCCCACAAAAATATGAAGCAACACAACCGTTTTCAAAATTGATAATTCTAAGAAATTTGCTCAGCAAATCAGTATATTATGATTTCTGAAGATCATGTGGCACTGAAGACTGGAGTAATGATGCTGAAAATACAGCTTTGATCACAGCAATAAATTACATTTAAAAATATATTCACATAGAAAACTGTTTTTTTATTGTATTTCATAATATTACTGTTTTTACTGTATTTTTGACCAAAGAAATGCAGCCTTGGTGGGTATACAAGACATAAAATACTCACACTAAACTACTGCAATCAATTTTGATTCAAACTTCGCTTGCACTTTTGCATAATGAATGCAGTGTTGTTATTAATACGTTTCCATAATTTAAATGAAGCAGAAATAAAATAAAAGTATAAATATTAAACTTAAAATTATACATTTTGCCTAGTAAATCTGAAATAAAGTTTAATTTAATATACATAAAATATATACAAAATATTAAAATTGCTAAAATTAAAATAAAGATAAATAAAATTAAACTAAACAAAAAATGCACAAAAGCACAAAACAGAGTTACTAAAACCTGAACTAAGATAACTGAACATTTATGATAAAAATCAAGCATAAATATAATAAAAGATCAATATTAGATTCACCTTTAATCCTCTAAAAAAACAAATGTTTCCTTAGAAGGCAACTTAAAGTTATACATATTATGGAATATTAAAATGAATAATACTAAAATACAAATATTAAAAAATGAAACTAATAAAAATGACAAAATCACAGAACAAAAATACTAGATTTAAAATTAACCTGAAAATATAGAAATTCAATCTGGTTAATATTCAATTTAGAAATGGTGCCTTAGCAACCAACTAACATAACCTAACTGAGTTAATTTAGTTAGCTATAGTTAATAAGTTAATATATAAAATATACATGAAAATTTAAATGACCAATAAAAATGAATATATTGTAAATAACAAAACACATAAAAAATTGAATTCAAATGAACTGAAAAAAAGCTATTTCAAAATATGAATAATTTAAGAGTAAATAAGTAGCGTATATAAATGCATAAAAACACTGAATGAGTATTTCTAAATGAGGTTCTATTTCAGTTAGGACTCAGTCTTAGAAGGCAGTTGCCTCTATAGGCGGCAGACAAGGCCACTCAGCAGGCTTTGGAACGGAGCCTGAAAGCGAGAGGGTTTTATTCTGAGGATTTGGGGGGATTTATAAAGCCAGTGGAGAGTGTTGCTATAGAGGTGTGGAAATGGACATATGCCGAGCTGAAGGGGGTGGACCCCCTGCTTTACGTGTCATCTGTCGGCAGAAGGATGATGGGTAAAGAATGAAGGAGCTGCGGCGAGAACGCAGTACTTTTGAACATTTACCAGCTAAGATCAGTGTCAAATGCAGAACAAGCCCATCACGCTCCCCGGCAGGCAGTAAGTTGGTTTGATGGATCGGACCGGCCCGTCAGTGCACTTGGCAGGCTTTACATGCATATGAGAGAATACCTGATACCATCCGACTTCCCTTCAAATAACTGTCAGAAAGGAAAATGAGCCATAAATCCAAATTCATCCATAAGGAATGCTCAAAACAACTTCAGGTCAACAAAACACCATTTACAACCCATTTTAATTGAGCAATAGGACAAATAGCCAAATAAACAGCACTCTCTTGATTGCATCCATCGGGAAATGATTTTATTATGGAAAGTGCATGTTGTTTTAATGTTCATTGCCTTGACTTATGAAGTAACTGCGGTTTTTGCTTTTAAAGCAGCTGAAGGGCAAATCATAATTAATGTTTTGTGGTAATCAATATGCTGTTGCCAAGCTAAACTTGTACTGAACCCAGAACTGTCCTTTCAGAAATGAAGCCTGCATATTTCGTATACAAATATAAACAGTAGAATGCTTGCATCTATTTTCTTTAAACTGATTTGTAAGATATGTTGTTGTGTTGTGTCTGCGAGGGTTGTGTTTTGTGTCACACATTGTTCTGAGTGTCTCTTAAACCTCTGCAATCAGAGACTGTCGAGTTAATAGTCTCTTTATGGACTCATCCAACAACCTTAATAAGCTCGAGTCCATTAAGATCAACCAAAGATTAGATCAACGCATTACCAGCATCCTTCCAACAACATCTTTAAGAGGATTGCATGAGAGCCGAACGTCTTACAGATCAATCCTGGGTTTGGACAGACTGTTGGTCACAGCAGCATCACCATACGGCTCTTGCCAATAATTCTTAAAAACAAAACTGTATGCACTAAAATTGCTAAACTATAACTGAAAATAAAAAAATTTTAAGTTAAAATTAAATTAAAAAGTACAAAAAGCACATGAATTCAGTTTTCCAGTCATTCAACATTACTGGATATGTATGAAATAGTACAGTTACTAAAACAAAAATAAAGCGAAAAATCATTCTTAAAAACAAAGTTTATGTACTAAAATTGCTAAAACTGAAATAAAAATAAATTAAAGCTAAATAAAGTTATTTAAAAAAATGACAAGAGCACAATACAATTTATTTAGTTTCTCGTTCAACATTTCCGGATGTGTACGAAATATTAATGTTAACAAAACTAGAAATATAAAGCTATATTATATATAAAGATAGATAAATAGAAATATATATACAAAAGTGTAGGTTGAAGTACTGTAATTGCTACATCTAAAACAAATAAAAAATAATTCAAAGCTAAATTAAATTATTTAAAAAAATGATAAAATGACAAGTGCACATAAAAATAAATTCAGTTTTTCCTTCATTTATCATTACTGGATAAGTATAAATTATTAAAAGTATCAAAATAAAGTTAAATAGAAATTCTGTAAAAAAAAACAAAGAAGTTGAAGTTGAAGTAATAATATTGCTGGAAATAAATCAGAAATAAAACTAAAGCTAAATAAAGTTATTTAAAAAAAAATGAAAATGACAAATGCACATAAAAATGAATTCAGTTTTCAGGTCATTAATCATTACTAGATAAAGACTTTTAATTACTATTATATATTTCTGAGGATTTCAGTTTCAGGAGTCCCTAAGATGAATACATTTTATTAATTATACTTCAAATCCAACAAATAAATGACACACACACACACACGCACGCACGCACGCACGCACACACACACACACACACACAGATACACACACACACACACACACACACACACACACACACACACATGCACGCACGCACGCACACACACACACACACTCAAACACACACACACACACACACACACACACTCACGCACGCACGCACACACACACACACACACACGCAGATCAAACTATAACTGTATAATAATATATTGAGGCATTACTGAGGTCTGAAGCTCCAGAGGAGACACGTAAGAGATCACTCGAGTCGTTCTGTTGGAGAAACATTTGAGAAGCAGGAGACTATATCATAAGCCGTCTGTAAAGAGATTTGCGACGTGTCTTTCCTATGGGAAAGCACATTAAACGTGGTTTATGTTTCTCTAATAGCACCTAATATGATGACTATAAATCCAGCAATTTGAATAATGGCCAGCCCTAAAGCAATTTGAATGCATTAAATGCATGAATGCTAGAGAAACACAAAAAAGCACTGAATCAGATTAGAGCTCATTATGCTGAGATCTCTACAGGCCTATTGAAGCTCAGCGAGCACGTCGCTGTCGCAGGAACGCAACCTTTGCCCAGATGAAGGGAAGACACGAGTCTCTAAACTACTAAACGTGAAGATAATATCAAAGCCACAACAAATAGCTGCTGTGGTAGCGATTACAAGACTTTCTCAGCTTTTAAAGGAATAGTTCAACTGGAAATGAATGCAAATGAATCTGTCGTCTTTTAGTCATCCTCACCATCTCTCAAGATATAAAAAACTGTGTAAAAGAGCCATAAAGCCCTCTGAAGTCAAACTATAACTTAAAAAATCTCTTTATTTCCTCAAATTCATCTCTCGTCACTCTCTTATTCAAGTCAATTCAAGATTATTTGTATAGCGCTTTTCACGATGCAATCATTGCAAAGCAGCTTCACAGTAAATTAAGTTTCTACAATAGACTTATATATTGCAGAAACTTAATATATTTAACTTATGACAAAATGTGTTTAATTCTGTATATTGTCTGAGGGTTGGCTTCCTCTGAGGTCCTCCGAGGGGTTGTCATCGTCTCTTCTCAGGTGTTCGGTCATCTCAGATCATTTATGGGTTGGATCCAGACGTTAATCTCCAAAACAGAGATACAAATAGAGATATAATTAGCGTAGCTGTTGTTCCATCCAAGCAAAAATGATCAGTATAACCCAAGCTAAAGCATAATAATGTGCATGTGTTCAGATAGACTGGCAGTACAAGATTGTGAGATGCATTATATGAATGCTTGGCTAAAGAGATGCGTCTTTAATCTAGATTTAAACAGAGAGAGTGTGTCTGAACCCCGAACGTTATCAGGAAGACTATTCCAGAGTTTAGGAGCCAGATATGAAAAAGTTCTACCTCCTTTAGTGGACTTTGCTATCCGAGGTACTACCAAGAGTCCAGAGTTGTGTTCCTTAGGGAGCGGGTTGGATTGTAGCGTGATAGAAGATTAGTTAGGTACGCAGGAGCTAAATCATTTAGGGCCTTATAGGCAAGTAATAATATTTTGTAACTGATACGAAACTTAATAGGTAGCCAGTGCAGAGACTGTAAAATTGGAGTAATATGATCATATTTTCTTGACCTGGTAAGGACTCTAGCCGCAGCATTTTGTACTATCTGTAGCTTGTTTATTGAAGATGCAGTGCATTACAATAGTCCAGTCTAGAGGTCATGAATGCATGAACTAACTTTTCAGCATCAGAAACACTTAACATGTTCCGTAGCTTGGAAATGTTTCTAAGATGGAAGAATGCTGTTTTTGTAACATTGGAAATATGATTTTCAAAAGATAGGTTGCTGTCTAATATAACACACAGATTTTTAACTGTAGAGGAAGTAACATTACATCCGTCTAGTTGCAAATTATTATCCAATATATTCTGTGTACTGTTTTTAGGTCCAATAAGTAATATCTCTGTCTTATCTGAATTGAATAGGAGAAAATTATTAAATAACAAATATATTTATTTATTATTAAAATGACTAAAACTGGAAAATAATTAAGCTAAATGATTAAAAATCATTAAAATAAAATAAATCTGACTAAAATTGCTGAAACTAAAACTGAAAGAAATCTAAATAAAACTTAACAAAAAATAAAAATAACAAATATCTAACTAAAATTAAGATGAAAACAGATAACGTAAGATAAACCTTTACTCAAAATATTAATAATTACTATAATAGCAAGTACATTATAACACTGGTCTATTTTTGAGCATTAATTGAAGACAGGATTAAATGTTTTGTCTGTTCTTCACACAAAGATATGACCTCAGAAGACTTCACAATATTTTGGCTGATGTATTTGTTTGATATGGTTATGAACTGTTATTGTTGCATAAAAGCATTTAGTGTTCATTATGGGCTGGATGTTACTGGACAGAGAAACCCTTTTTAACAGTAATGAGCCATTTTCTATTTGCTGGCTGAATGCAGGGGGCGGGACACTCTCGTTCTCAAAGCGTGTGATTGGACAGAAATCTGTGTAGTGCAGCATGATATCATCAGATCCGCTTCCTGTAAGAGAACGACTGTGACGTTTAACTGCATGTGTCTGAGAGAAGGACATGTAGATGACCTCAGGACAAACGGCCGCACAAGGCTCCACACAAGGCTCCACGCTGATCAGCTGCGAGACAGTACATGCTTCTGACCTTCTGAGACCCGACAGCCTTGTTCTCTCTCTCTCTCTCTCGGGTGGAGGAGGCTTTAGACGGGAACACTGACCCGCTCCAGAGCGTGAATACATAAGTGTCACGTCACACCAGAAACACTAGAAATCCTTGAGCAATGTGACAGAGCCGAGAGAGAGTCTCAGCTTTTCTGCTCAGACACATTTACTTGCTGCTGTTCTGTGATGAGATCCTCGTGTGTCATTTAAATCTCTTCCATCTTTAATTTAATTTATTTTAAAAATTAAACCACAACCAAACAACCTCACATAAATGATTTTCCAGTCCCATCTTTGCAATAGAATTTGCTATGATTATATTACTGTATATGTATTATACTTAAATTATTGTACATAATTTATAATAACAAATAATATACGATAATATAATTGAAATACAAATTATAATTTATAAAAATTATAAATAAAAAATTCAGAACATATAAGCATTAAATATTCTTAGAGTTGGTAATTTAGCTAACTACCTAAGTATAGATTACATTTAAAATAAATAACATAATTATTTTTAAAAATAAATAATAAATAATACAATAATTATAAAATGAAATTATAATAAATAATTTTAATAATAAATTAGGGATAATAAAGTATTTATAATAAACAAGCAATTATTTAATGAAAATTATCAATTATAATGCTAGTTATTTAAAAACACATTGCTATAATAGTTTAAATGTACTTTTTAATAATACAGGTTATATTTAAATTATGATAAATTATGATAAATTATGAATACATTAATAATCAAATATTTTTAATTAAATAATATTAATAGTAATAAAATGTTTAATAATACAATAAATAAAATAATAATAATAATAATAATAAAATATTAATTTATAACAAAGTAATAAATCAGCATTGGATATTTAAGAACATATTGATCTAAGCATTAAGTAGCTTTTTTGTAATTTAGCTACTTATGTATACATATAAATGATATGCATCCTAATAATGTATAATAAATATTACTCAATAAAAATTTATTATAAAATAATTATTATAAAACACATTTTATGATTAAACTGATCAATCATAGAATAGTTTTAAATAGCTCATATATGATTTTGGTTTGTAATTTCATGAACTACTGTATCTTTACTGTAATTGAACCACTTTAAATGATGAGTAGCTTGTAGCGTGTAGCGTCCTCATCACTAGTATCCTCATGTCGTTCTGTAGCAGTCGACGTAAATGAACGCAGCAGAAGCAATGACATGAGTAACATGACGTCTTTGGGCTAAACAGGTCTGAGTTGAAGCTAAGCTAAGCTACTGAGACACCGGCTGGCATGTTAGCCTGAGCCGTCTCCAGCTGGCGAACGCCGTTCTCCTCAGAAGAGGCTTACAGTGTGCGGTACACAATTGGGTGTAACAGGACAGATTGGGCTTCGTGAGGATCGTCCGGTACAGGTGCAGGCCATGCCTGCAGGCCGCTGCTCAGATGCTCAGGTCGTTTTCCACATGTCAGGTTCTGGCGGTACAAGTTTTCAAGGCAGCGGTCTTCAGTTAAGTAGCCTGGAGGGATGTTGTTATGGCTCACTTTCTGAAAATATGAAATAAGCAAAGAGAGAGAGAGAGAGATGTGCTCAGACAGCTTTCACTCTGAATCTGTTGTTGCAGACTGAGTCTGTTTGCTGGAAGATATTTCACTTCTGTCTTTTCTGTACTTCAGGTTAAAGCTGGTGTGACAGCAACGTCAGAATAAAAACAGAAACATTTAGAATAAAAATATTACATTATACCATTGGATATTTATTGCTAAAATAATTTACAATAATATACGCAACAGTGATTTATAATAACACAATTTATAATTAAATAATTACACTAAAAATTATTTCTAATAAAAAGCTAAATTATAGCATTGTATATTTATTTATAAAATAATCAAATAATTTATATTAATATAACAATGATTCATAATAACAATTTATAATGAAATAATTATAATAAAACAATAATTTCTAATTAAAATGATAAATTATAGCATTGGATATTTATTGCTAAAATAATAAAATCATTTAAAATAATATAACAATGATTTAGGCTACAATAACACAATTTATTATAAATAATTACAATACAAATAATAATTAAGAATAAAATGCTAAATTATAGCATTGGATATTTATTGTAAACAATTTAATAATTTATAATAATATAACAATAATTTATAAAAACAATGTACAATAAAATAATTACAATACAAATTATAATTAATAATACAACATTTAAAGTATAGCACTGGATATGTATTGCTAAAATAATGAAATGATTTACAATAATATAACAATTATTTATTATAACAATGTATAATAAAATTATTATAATGAAATGATAAATCATAGCACTTGATATTTGAGAATATATAAACATTACTAGCCTTCACTCTAGCTTTGTTAAATTACACTTTTTATTTGTAATTTAGCTATCTACTTGTATTTTATATATAATAATACAATTATTATTTATAATACAGTCAAAGACTAAAGGTTTAAAAACATTTTATAAAATTAAATACAGCTTTTTTTTCGTACATGTCTCGATGTAGCAAGCACAGAACGAGGAGACGCGGAGATCAGGGATAATAATACAGTCTTTAATTACTTTCCAAAGGCAAGGGATAACGAGGAACCCTGGAACATTAACACATGAACATAAGACACTGGAAACACTGGGCTAATAAACACAAGGAAATCAAACGAGGAAGAATCAAATTAACACACAGACGGAGACTAATAAACTATAATGAAGACAGGAACAGGAAGGACCAAATAAGGACATGGTACATGACACAAGACAACACAAGACTGACAGTGCATCAGTATGTGTCCGGTTAAATTAGACTTTATAATGTAATATAATGTAATATAATGACTAAAATAATGACTTTATAATGACTTTATAATGTAATATAATGACTAAAAATAATGACTGTCATGCATTCCTACCATAACTTACAGAAATCTTTCAAAAATACTTTTAAATCCAATAAAATTTAGATTTATCACTTATTCGTTGATATATTTTAATAATTACAGGTTAGAATAAGTCAGTTTAATTTGTACATAAATGTATCTGAATGATAATTGGACATTATTTCACCCATATTTTGACATTTTATTGTCACATTTATTGTGCATTTAATATGCTTTCTGTGCGTATAAGACCACTTTTGTACATATAAGACATATAAATGTGATACAGCTTGTTTTCTGGATCCTTTGATAAAAAGAAAGTTCAAAAGAACAGCGTTTATTTGAAAAGAGAAATACATGTCTTTACTGAACACTTTTGCAGAATTTAGTGTGAATAAAAGTATTAATTTCTTCAATTGTTAATAATATAAACACTCACTTAGACGAATCATTCCCACCTCTCACATGAAATGATCAAAAGAACACATTATTGATGAATCA
The DNA here is from genome assembly GCA_003573665.1 of Oxygymnocypris stewartii. NCBI lineage: Eukaryota > Metazoa > Chordata > Actinopteri > Cypriniformes > Cyprinidae > Oxygymnocypris > Oxygymnocypris stewartii. The sequence continues at coordinate 104,045 of QVTF01009616.1, read as the reverse complement.
TGATTTATGCATGGGAACATCTGCATCATTTGTCGCTCTGGCCGGATGTGGAGCTGCAAAGGCATTTCAGTGGACGCACATTTACAGTTTCCATTAGCTCTGCATTCATCCGGCTTCATCTGGTGATGTTTGTGGCCTTCATTCATCAAAAGCCAAACAAATAGACGGGCTTGTTTGATACAGTCGTATTGTTGATGCTTCCTTTGGCTTGTGAATCCTGCAGACAGCTTTATAATTAGTTTTACTCGCCGGGAAACGCTGATGCATTTGATGATGACGTCCTTGAGTTGTGTGAAAGATCACATCACATGCTGTATACATGGGTCCGACAGGGCATTTAGGAAGCATCATATGATAGCTTTTCAATTTTCCTTTAAAGCTGCAGTTCACCCGCAAATAAATATATTTTAGAAGCAGATTTTTTCCCACGTAAATATTTTTCTTTTTTTTCTTCACACAGCCATTTTTCTTTCTAATGACAGTTTTCATCAGTCAAGGTCTAGAGCTATTATAGTTTACTAAAACCATTTAAAAACATTATTATTGAAATAAAATAAATAACTAAAATAAAGAAAAAGCAAATATAAAAAACATATACTTATTTAATTTCAGCTAAATGGCAATACACTCACCGGCCACTTTATTAGGTACACCTGTTCAATTGCTTGGTAACACAAATTTCTAATCAGCCAAACACAGCAACTTAATGCATTTAGGCATCTAGATGTGGTGAAGACGACTTGCTGAAGTTCAAACCGAGCATCAGAACGGGGAAGAAAGGGATTTAAGTGACTTTGAACGTGGAATGGTTCGAAGCGGGTGACTGGTCTGAGTATTTCAGAAACTGCTGATCTACTGGGATTTTCACACACAACCATCTCTAGAGTTTACAGAGAACGGTCTGAAAAAGAGAAAATATCCAGTGAGCGGCAGTTGTGTGGACGAAAATGTCTTGTTGATGTCAGAGGTCAGAGGAGAATGGGCAGACTGGTTAGAGATGATAGAAAGGCAACAGTAACTCAAATAACCACTCGTTACAACCAAGATCTGCAGAATATCATCTCTGAACACACAACACATCGAACCCTGAAGCAGATGGGCTCCAGCAGCAGAAGACCACACCGGGTGCCGCTCCTGTCAGATAAGAACAGCACACGGAGGATACAATTCACACAGACTCAACAAAACTGAACAACAGAAGATTGTAAAACCGTTGCCTGGTCTGATGAGTCTTGATTTCTGCTGCGATATTCAGATATAGGGTCAGAATTTGGCGTAAAGAACATGAAAGCATGGATCCATCCTGCCTTGGGGGGTGGTGTAATGGTGTGGGGGGGGGGGGTATTTTCTTGGCACACTTTGTGTCTCTTAGTATCAATTGAGCATCGTTTAAACACCACAGTCTACCTGAGTATTGTTTCTGACCATGTCCATCCCTTTATGACTACAGTGTACCATCTTCTGATGTACTTCCAGCAGGATAATAAACCATGTCACAAAGATCAAATCATCTCAGACTGGTTTCTTGAACATGACAATGAGTTCACTTTACTCAAATGGCCTCCACAGTCACCAGATCTCAATCCAATAGAGCATCTTTGGGATGCGGTGGAACGAGAGATTCACATCATGAATGTGCAGCCGACAAATCTGCAGCAACTGCGTGAAGCTATCATATCAATATGACCAACATCTCTGAGGAATGTTTCCAACACCTTGTTGAATCTATGACACGAAGAATTAAGTTCTGAAGACAAAAGGGGTCCAACCTGGTACTAGCAAAGTGTACCTAATAAAGTGACCAGTGAGTGTATATATAATTTTTTATTTTAACTTGAACTAAAACTGAAAAAAACATCAATAAAAATATAGACTTTTAAAAAAAAACATTATGCAAAATGAAATAAAGTTATTAAAACTTTAACTAAAATGAAACATTTTAAATATAAGTTAAAATCTCCATGATAGTAATATAATTCTGCATATTACATGCACTATATTCTGAAGCCATTACTTACCGAAAATGTTACCTTAAACTTGTTCAATTATATATATATTTTTTTACAAATTAACGCTTTTTTGCAGCACAGTGAATGGGTGCCGTCAGAATGAGTGTCTTGTTTATTCGTGGTTTTGTGACAGAGACCTGACACTCCTGTATTGTCTTGTCCCTGTGTCCTTGCTCTCATATCTGTGTGCCTTGTCTTATATTAGAGCAGGGCTGTCCAGAGACCTTTGGAGGGGCAGGTGCTCAAAGTATAAAAGGGGCACATGGAACACGGCTTTTAATAAGACTGTGCTCTTTGCTGATATGTGTGTTGAAATGATACAGCAGCAAATGCCATGACACAGGTATGAAAAAGAAACACGGAACAAAAAAGACCATTTTAAGTTTAAATGTTAAAGACATTTTTTGCAGCTCTTAATTACTCTGGAATGATATTATTATTATTATTATTATTGTTGTTGTTGTTGTTATAGAGTTTACAGGGTATGGTAGGTTTTGCTGTTGTAAACACTGCTGTTGTTGTTGTAGAAAAAAATATTCTGGTCTTATTTAAAATAGAATTCTTTTCTAATTCTGTTCTGAATTTATTCATTTTTTGAATGATACTGATTATAAAAACAGGATTGATAAGTATAATTCTGAGGACGAGAAAATCAGTATAAGTCTGTTTTACCAGTGTTGTGATAATTATTTTAAGGCACTTTAGGTTTTTAAATAAATACTGTATTAATAATAGTTCAAAGTATGAATAGGTTTTAGTCAGATAACATAAAGACAAGACACCTCGACGCACTTTAAACTTTTCCCAATTAAACAGCAAGAGCGAAAGAGAACAAGCACCTTTGTTTTTATTGCTGTGTGTAGAACTACGTTAGCTGCATTTTTTTTATATTAATTTTAATCAAATGTAAAGTCATCGCCCGCACTTTATTCGAGCTCGAGCAGTGCTTTCACATAGAGGTTTCTAGATTTAAATTAAAAGAGACATGACCTGACGTTTTATTCGTATCCAGAATGAGGAGATATGAATATCAGGAAAGCATGTTTCATTCATACTCGAAGCCAGAGGAAAGCTTTGACGCATGAATGAACTCACACGGCTATCGCTGTAGCTGAGCTGAATAAAAAGCAGAAACGCTTTACTGATGAAACGTGAAGACGATAAACACACGATTGTGAAAATATATGGTTTATGTGTGTTTTTCATGTTATCTTCAGGTAATAAATAAACTATATGAAAAATGCAGTACTGATTGACATATCATTTAGTAGAGAAACTATAAAATATATTTCCTGAATTATTCTGTGATAAAATGGGAAAAGGGTGTTCGTAGTAGCCTTTATAAACCAATCATAAAATTGTCATTAGGAAAACATTAAACAAAATGATTGTAGCCCCTTGCTTCAGCTAACCTCGCTTCCACAGGCTACACACAGCAATATAAACAACAGCTGTGCATCTTCACGATGTCCCGTAAAATAATAATAATTCAATAATATCCCATGTGCTTACAAGTACACCGCTCCGCTGAGAACTCCTCTTACCGGCAGCCGCGGACGTCATTGAAGGCATCCTAAAGCTGAACGTGAGGGATCATCCCGGATGAGATCGTCAGGTGAAAGGTCATCATGTGGATAATACATTTATGGCTAAACTATTATTAATTAATTGTACTAATAGTTAGATTGGGCAGGCCTTCACAAAATGGCGTTTAATTGCAAAAAAATAAAAATGTAATTGCTTTGACAAAAGGACACTTTGGGCATCAAGAGGAAAAGGGGCAGGTGCTCAAGCACCCAGTTTTTTTATTTAATCATTAATAAAGAAGTCCCATCTTCCTTCATATTGAGTCCCTGCCTCATCCCTTCACCCGCACCTTGACAGAGAGTCCAAAGCTGATAAAGACGTCACAATCCAGAAGTAATCCACACCACTCAGTCCATCAATTAATGTCTTGTGAAGCCAAAAGCTGTGTGTTTGTAAGAAACAAATCCATCATTAAGACGTGTTTAACTTTAAACCATCGCTTCCGGCTAACATATTAGTTAATGTCTCTCACATCAAATCCACCCACACATTTGTTTAGAGCGGTTTTAGTTTGTAAACAGTGTAAAACTCTCTCCTGATTCAGACCAGATGACTTTTCCATCGGAGGAAGTGTTTTATGGATTATGGACTCATATTTTAGCCAGTAACAACAGTTTGAAGTCTTAATGATGGGTTTGTTTCTTACAAACACACATCTTTTTTCTTCGTAAGATGTTAATGCTTGTGGATTATTGTGATGTTTTTATCAGCTGTTTGGACTCTCATTCTGACGGCACCCATTCACTGCAGAGGATACAATGATGAGCAAGTGATGTAATGCTACTCTTCTCTAAATCTGATGAAGAAAGATGAAGATTTTGGATGGCTTGGGCACATTTTCAGCAAATGTTTACTTCAGGGAAGTCACTATGGATAAAAGTCTGCCTAATGCAAAAAAGGAAAACTCCTTTTGTGTTCCATAAAGAAGCCAACATGGCATTAAGTAAATAATGACAGAATTTTATTTGCCTGGATTATTCGCTGTCCCTTTTTTCAATGCACACAAGCGTTCTCACAGCACTTCTCCAAGCGTAACGGCAGGGTCTTGACCTTGTCATTCACCCAGCGGTTGTTTCAGCTCTGGCCACCGAAACGGGCCTGCCTCAAACTGCACCGCGATCATTCAAGAAAACCCGGGTCTGTGTGCAATCGCAGCCAATGACGGTCCGGGGTGCAACACTTTCACTGTCTCCATGCACCGCGAGCAGAAGAGAGGCCAAGTTCTGTGATAGTGGGGATATGTGTGAAAAACCCACCAACAGCAGGCCTAAGCCCTCCTCTCTCTCCTCAAGGACACGCGGAGGTCACCGGCACCGCTTGGAGACCAATTTACATTGATCAGCTCGCTCCAGTGTTGTTTATGGCGTTTATCTGCAGAGGTTTTCCACTGCAAACCAACTATAAATCACCTAAAGATCCAATCTAACTGCAGAAAAAATACATCAGTTCTCCAGGATAAATAGGAGAGGATAAAATCATCTTGTTGAATCTTTCTAAACTCATTGTTGAGAGGAATACTTTTATTTTATTTACTCCCCTTCTGACTATCTGTGGCACACAAACGGAGAAATTATTAGGATCTTCTAAGTGATTTGTCACATACAATGAAACTGAGTGGGAACAGAGCTCTAAACAATGACAAAACAGACTGGAAAAGTATGTTGTATTATGCTTTATTTCAAGTCTTAAAAGCCACATGATAGGTTTATGTGAGAAACAGATCCAAACGTCATCTTCCACTACAATGCAGCTTTCAAATATCATTCACATGCAGATTAAAAATGACGCATTCTGCCAGGATTGACAAGCATGATGCCAAAATCAATGGCACGCAGCAAAAAAAGGCTTCTTAGTACATTTGAATTAGTATTCTGTTACTTGTTTGCTTGTTAAAATATTCAAACATCCTTCAAACAAGATGCATATGTATAAATATATTAATTCCAGATGCACACACAAATTCTATAGTGAGAATACACTTATTCTTGGGAAAACAACTCTTACTGTCCTTTTAAGTGTATTTGTGTTCTCTTACGGATTTTTTATATATATATATATTTATCTGGAACATAATTTGTTTTTTTGCACTGCATCATGTGTTATAACCAATTGCATTGTGCAAAATTGGAATATGATAAAATGCATATGACATTTAAGAGTTTTATCAATCAGTTAATAATAAATTAACTTTCAGTCTATTTCTCACACTACCCTTATGAAACAAAATATATGGGAATAGTCGAAAATATAATGCAATATATGAAATAATACTTTTTTACGTATATGGATGGACCATGTTTTGCTATATATTGATATGCATATATAAAATATATGGCAACGAAGGCAAAAAGGCACAACATTTTTACAAACTGTATAGTACATATGTTTAACTAAAACACACACACACACACACACACACACACACACACACACACACACACACACACACACACACACACACACACACACACACACACACACACTACCACATTTGATCAAGTGTACATTATAAAGTATATTATTAAATATAGAACTGCATACATTACAATATATAAGAAAATATATTGTTGCATGCCTTTTTAATATATGAAAAGTGTAAATTCTTTATGTATTATTCAATATTATTCAATTATGTCTTATTCTGTATATTTTCAATACAGATTAAATCATTTAATATGTTGATCATTAATATACAGAATAAGGAAATATCTTTGCATACAGGAACGCTATTTTATGAAAATAGTGCAAAAGGACTGTTGTTTTGTGATTTTTGGAGTCTGAATATGCTTCTGCTTTTATATTCCACAGAAAAAAAGAACATTATGAGTTTGGAATGACATGAGAAAATGACAATGACATAAATATTGGCAGAATTTATATTTTCTTTAATCTATATTTTTAACAGCTTTTTTTATTATAAAAAATAACTAACCAAAACAATCTGCCTGTGACTCTGCCGTGGCCATTTGAAAATGATTGGAAACAAATAACACAAACATTTTGTGAAAGAAAATCCCCCCGACACGTGTTTTAGATGCTGTTTGGCGCCAAGCTGTTGGTTTTGCTCAATTAATAGTCATATGCTGCATGTTTCAATGGAAATCTGGATAATTACCAACCCAATTAGGGTTCACCTTCACTTGTGGTGGAGATGTTACGGCTGGCTGAACAACAACAACAACTATCGTGTGAACATGTTTGCATGCTGCTGAAGCGATCGACAGCGATCCGGCATTGTGTGCACGCTGTATGCTCGGGTCGCTGCTTCTCACGCCTCATATCTGCTCCAGACGCAGGTGACATATGCATTGTGAGATCATCAGTAAGGTCAGATGCGCTCAGGGAACGCATGTTTACAGATATGTGATAATGAGTGCCATGCTGTGAAAATGGCCCTCTAAACTACGAATTAGCACGCTCTCACATGATTTGCGTCGGCGTTGATCGATGTACTGAACTCTATGGAGTGAAGCGTGTGTGCCGGTCAAGTGTTGTTCAAGTTCAAGCAATTTCAACTTATTATTACCATTTGCTGCTGACCTTTCAAAGCACAGCCAGTGATTTCTGAACATCTCAAAATTACATAGTCATTGTCCAGCTTTGTATTCTTGTTGTGTTTTCCAGTAAAATGGTTTAAACATCCTTAAAACAAGTTCAGTTCAGAAGCAAAACCGCATGAGATATTAAATGGTAAGGTCACTTATTCAACCAGGCACTAAATGTGTTTAAAAAGCCATTTAGATGAAGCTTTTGTCATTTTCCTCATTGTAAGCATGCATGAAAGCTTTCTTGCCTAGTTATAAAATATTTGTTTCTGTTTTAATCATAAACCTCACTCAGTATACTTAAAGAAAGAAAAAAACATTTTGCTGATAAGAAAAATAAATTCAAGATCAATGTTTGTACGTTTTTGCATCTCAATTCAATTTTTTGCATTGAAAATACATCTGAAGGCAATACAAAAAAATTGCCAAAAAAAAAAACACTTAAACATATATATTCTTGAAAAATTTTACTTCTCACTTCCAGTTTTTTTGCATTGAAAACACACCTTAAACTTTTCTTGCCATTTATTTATTTATGAATAAACCACACTCTATATAGTATTTATTTATATAGATTTATACTAAAAGCAAGAAAAGAATGTATCAATAGGGTTAGAAAAAATCAATCGATTGAAAATTGAAAAATCGAAAAATTGATCAATCTAGCTTCTTATTTAATTTGTTTGTGTTGCAAACACGCCTGATACTTTTCTTGATCTACTGCCATTTTTAAAGCAATATATTGTTAGATGTATAAATAAAACAAGAAAAAAATGTTTTGCTAATAGGCTAAGAAAATAAACTTAATTCAAGATACATTCTTACCCAATTTTGCTTCTCAATTAAATGTATCTAGCCAAGGATGATTAGATATTTGTTCTGGAAAACTGGACGCAAGTACTGATTAGTTTTTGTTGCAGGGTGGTATCTGCCATCTGCTGTAGATTAACAAATGAACTATTACGAAGAGGAGAGAGAGGTAAAGAGAGATAACCTGACCGAGGGACACAGATTGAAACTTCAAAAGACAGTGAGAGGAGATGGCACAGCATTGATTGGCACTCCAGATGCAGTCGGCCAGACCTGCATCAGCACTAAAGAGTTCGATTAGGAGAGCATTGACCAGCAGCCCTTGATGGAACTGTGAAGCGCTCGGGACGTGTTTAATTAATGGCCAGCCGAACATGTCTATTAGGAGATTAACAGGGACGAGATGAGCAAATGGAGGGGTGAAAGGGAAAGAGGACAAATCAATAGATAAATTGAACCCGTTTCGCACCTCTTGCATCTGCAGTGTGTTAACGTAACTGCAAGAGTACCCATGCATTGGGCTTTCATACTTGATGGGTTTTCGTACTTGAAGGCACCATTTACCTTCAAAAAACACAAACAACTTCCCTGTAAATGCTCACTTGTCTTAATTTTTGTGAAAAGGTGTGAACAAGAGACTTCCTTTCTCCTTACAGATATACCCTCATCTGAACAGATTTGAAATGTAGCATTACATCACTTGCTCATCAGTGGATCATGCTCTGCAGTGAATGGGTGCCGTCAGAATGAGAGTCCAAACAGCTGATAATAAAACATCACAATAATCCACACCACTCCAGTCCATCAGACAACATCTTGTCCATTTAAATGAATCAGTTTGGTTTCTGTAGTGGCATTTTCCTGTATTAATGATGATAATGATTAAATATTCTTCTCTCTGTTTATTTAGAGAAAAAACAGACCTGGATTCTTTTTAAACTTGATTATTGGGCTTCAGCTTTTAAATATTCAGAAGCTGCTTGGCAGCAGGGACGGTTCACTCAAAAAGATGGTTCATTTGGCCGAGCAAACAGCTTTTTAAGATGTTGCAGTGCAAATACTGTACATAAACATGGAGATTTGTATCGAATATCAATGAAAGTCTCAAAAATATCAAGATTAAATGCATTTTCTTATTGTCCAGTCTTTGGAATGAAGCACAGTTATGATAAACCTCTTCGACAGGGACCGTTTTGTTTAGATTAAAACTCATAGGGGAGAAGCCAGAAAGTTTCTATTAAACCAGAAATAATATGTAGATTAAAGAAAAGCGCATTCTGAAACCGACACATCAGCTTTTCTCCTGAATAATGATCAGGTTTTGGATGAGAAAGACTCTCGCCGCAGAAAAACAGAGATTCTTGGACTATCCCTGCTGAATGCACTCGTCCATCACTTTCAGCGCATAGTGTTTTTCCAGAGATGCGCTGTGCTGTTTGGGTGGCCTTGGCAGGGGGGGGGGGCAGATACAAATATTTTCCAGGTCTCTGAATGCAGCATTAATAATGGAGGAAAGTAAACCTTCCTGGTGAATGTCAGAGAACATATATTGTTCTGACAGACAGAGATTTCATGTGTACTTCATTATCTGACCATTGATTTTTGTCCCATTCGCTGAAATGAATTTGCCTGATTAAGTGTTCGATTTCAGGGCTCGTTCTTGTGCTTGTTTCACATGGTCTTTGCTGTCATTGTTCTGTCATTTATTAGTAGAGACTTCAATTTTACACAGAACTGTGAAAATCGTATAACTTCAGAAAATGTTTCGTCAATAAGGAAACGAAATCGCTCACTTTCCCTGCCTTAAGCCTTTGGAACATCGATTGATAAACTGATTGGAATGTTGTGAGTGGTTATTGCTACTGTGTCACTATGCGTTTGCCAGGCTGTTGCTAGGTAATTGCTAGGGTGTTGTGGGTGGTTGTCAGGGCATTGGTTGACTGTGTGTTGCTATGCAGTTGCTAGGGAGTTGTGGGTGGTTGCCAGGGTGTTGTTATGCACTTTCTAAGGTGTATTGGTTGGTTGCTGTTTTGCTATGTGGTTGCCAGGGTGTTCCTAGGTAGTTGCCAGGGTGTTGTGGGTGGTTGTCAGGGCATTGGTTGATGGTGTGTTGCTATGCAGTTGCTAGGGTGTTGTGGTTGGTTGATGCTGTGTTGCTATGTGGTTGCCAAGGTGTCACTATGTAGTTTCTAAGCTTTTGTAGATAGTTGCCAATGCATTTATATGCAGTTTCTAGGGTGTTGTGGGTGGTTAGAGGGGCATTGGTTGACTGTGTGTTGCTATGCAGTTGCTAGGGTGCAGTGGGTGGTTCTCAGAGAGTTGATTGATGGTGTGTTCCTATGTAGTTGCTAGGATGTTATGGTTGGTTGCTGCTGTGTTATTATATGGTGGCCAGGGTGTTGCTATGCAGTTTATAGGGTGTATTGGTTGGTTGCTGTTTTGCTATGTGGTTGCCAGGGTGTTGCTTTATAGTTTCTAGGGTGTTGTCGGTGGTTGCCAAGGCATTGCTATTCAGTTTCTAAGGTGATGTGGGTGGTTACAAGGGCACTGGTTAACGGTGTGTTGCTTTGCAGTTGCTAGGGTGCTGTGGGTGGTTGTCAGGGTGTTGCTATGTAATTGGTATGGTGTTTTGGTTGGTTGCCAGGGCATTGTGGCAGGTTGCTGGTGCATTGCAGTTGCTAGAGTGTTATTGGTAGAAACTGCTGTATGTAGTTGCTAGGGTGTTGCTGTGTAGTTTCTAGAGTGTTGTGGGTGGTTGTCAGGGTGCTACTATGTAATTTCTAGGGTGTTGTGCATGCTTGCTGGTGCATTGCTATGCAGTTTTTAGGGTGTAGCTATGTTGCATTTTGTAAAGCGTTTGGTAAACTGACAGGAATACATTTGATAGATTTTGATTTTGTAATTGAGGAGATGTAGGCATGTATCTTTAGAGAAGCAGTGCAGAGAGACACATCTAGGACACTTCTGAAACGTGGTATAAACACAAGCATTGACTAGAGTTGCCACGATCAGCTCTGGTGGTTATCCAAGCATTAATGGAAAGAAAATATGACTTGCTGCCATCGTGGTGGTTATGATGTTGGGTTTCCTATGACAGACTGCTGCAAAAGCTGTGACTGAACGTTCATCCTTGTTCAGAGATCTCATAAGTTCATGTTCAGTGCATATCAGGACAGGAGCTGACAGTCTCTTGCATCATGGCGGACGGTGAGTACATGCTTTAGTTGTGTGAAAGTCCTTTCTGCAGACGCAACATGGACAGGTGCTGTTAACATGGGTCTCAGTGCAGTGCTCAGGAACCTGTCAGTGTCACTTCAAACACACACTTGTGTTCATGAGCAGAGATGGACACGGAGATGGAGTGTAAGGCGTGGATGTAAAACTGACACGAGGCGCTGAATGCGTTCACCCAGTCATACCGAAGCCGATCAGTGGATTCAGTCCTTCCTTGCCAGACTCCCGAAACCATATCTTAATAGACTAGTCATTGAAGCCAAGGATATTGTCATATAAACATAATATCACATTCATATTTTGTCTTATTGGAAACATTTTTCTCTGTTTTGTAGCTTCTGAATAGCAGTAATACATTTTTTATTAATAAATAAATACATTTTACAAATAAAATATGATTTAAAAAATATTACCTAGATCACCCTGGTCAAAAGTATACATCCCCTACACTTTTAAAATTGTATTAATTCATTAATTAATTTATTTTAGCTTTTGTACAGCCAAGAATAACATTGTACATTTTATGATCCCTCTTATTTAAAAAAAAAACATTATTAAAATATTATCAACATTTTGCAAGTATTTGTAAATAAAAAAACATTTTGTAAAACATTTATATGTATATCTAGTATTTATATATTTATTGTGTCTCTCTCTCTCTCTCTCTCTCTATACACACACACACATAAAAACAATAAATTTAAGCCTCTAAGCCATTATCGTAACAATAAAACATTCTTCATATGTTTATTTTATATTCAAATATTCTTTCATTTTATACATATAAATGAATCCTACTAAGCACTGCGATTTGACAATCAAATCAGAACTAATAAAATCATTTACTGTAAATCATCATTGTAAATATAAAATATTTTACATATTTTATATGTATTTTTATATATATTAAAATATGCATTCTGCATAAAAGTTGTATTTGTACAGTAATGATCTAAAGCGATGATTTAAGGACTTCGTCTGGGTCTGATTTGACTGTCGTTCGCTGTGCTTTGTGGTTGTGTGAAATCAAAGTTTGTATTGTTGTGATTCATCTCAGAGCTTGTTTGTTAGGTTGGTTAAAGGCTTGGAACTCTATTGAAGATTATGTGTGAAATCCCTACGGAGAAAATCAATGGGAAAAATACATGCAGAATCAAGGCCACTGAAATAAAGTGGGCCGTCCCTGTAGCGCTGGATTACACCGCAGCATTCTGAGCTGTGACTGGTTGATATTTCATCTTTACTCATATAGTGTCCGGGTCGGTTAATCAGATCTCTCAGGAAGCCCGTCAGAACCTCCTTAATCTGAGAGATACTTCTCTAGCTCAACCTGTGAGAATCCAGAGGACACTTACTAAACAGCTCTAGGACAGTCATAGAGTCGTGAAGTTTGAGAGTAATGGACCGCATTTACAGATGAATCCAAGCCAGCCGCCGCAAGCGCTTCTTCAGGCAGAAATGTGGCGTGTGGTTGGACAGGAACACATTGAGATGGTATCAGGGGTGTCCTGTGATGGCTTTTTAAATGCATATCACTGCTGTTCCGTTCTATATGATAAAATGTGCCTCGCTGTGACTTTCTCCATCTTCATTTGAACTAGGGGTTGCACTGGCAAGTCCAAATAGTCAGTAAATGAGGGCAAACCCAGCTAACAGGGAACAAAATATTCTTAATGTTTATGGAACATTCTTACAACTTTATTTGATATACATTCTCATAACGCTGAGAGAAAATGTTCTTGACAATGAACAACATCCTCAAAACATTCTTCTGATGTTATTTGTACTTGATGAAGGTTCTAAGATGGTTTTGTAACCTTTAAATAATGTAAAATAATGTAAATAACCAAGAAAACATTACATTTTGAGTGAAAATAAAGTTGGTAGAATGTTGTAAGAAACATTTTTTTGTAAGCTTTCAATTAAATTTTGAAATATTTATTTTTTATATTCTAAGAACCTTATATGTCCAATTTTCTTATCGTGATTGTAATGTTATTTAAAATGTACATAAATGGTCAACATTCTACTGACTTTGTTTATTCAAAATATTTGAACTTTTTTTTTTTTTTTATTCTAAGAACGTTATAATGTCAAGTTTTCTTGTCATAGTTATTACATTATTTAATGGTTAAAAGAACATTTCTCACAACATTTCACCATCTTTATTTTCACCCAAAATGCAATGTTATTTTAATATTTATTTGTAATATTCTAAGAATCTTATATGTCTAGTTTTTTTGTGTCTTGATTAGAGCATAATTTAAAATTAATAAAAATTATATTTTAATCTTGCAAAGATAACTGCACATTTTTATGTTTTAGAATATTAAAAATAAATGTTCAGATAACATTAGATTTTGGGTAAACAATGTCAACAGAATGTTGTAAGAAACATTTATGTAACCTTTAAATGGTGTTCTAATCATAACAAGAAAACTTGACATTATAACATTCTTAGAATTGTAAAAGTAAATATTTTGGGTGAACATAAATTTGTAAGAAACGTTTTTGAAAACGTTATAATCATGACAAGAAAACTGGACAATTCAATGTTTTAGGAACATTTCAAAACAAAGTTCCCAAAATGTTCCTGTGGATAGAGCATTGCGTTAGCAGCGCAAAGGTTGTGGGTTCGATTCCCAGGCAACACATATACTAACAAAAAATCTATAGCCTGAATGTAAGTCGCTTTGGATAAAAGCGTCTGATAAATGTAAATGAAAAATATTTTTGAAACTTTTTTTTTTTTTGCCTGGGAACACATAAATATATCTTTCTCTGACATTTCTAATAGTTCCTGATAAACAACAAGCTCGCTGTAAAAGTCTCAGTAACACGATCATGCGCAGCAGTAACCTCAAAAGTTTGTCAATTCCAGTTTCAGTGGCACTGAAACACTAAAATGGCAAACGGAAATGTGGGGCTCTTTGTTTCTGCGCTTGTGTGTCAGCATGCTCTAAATGAGTTAGAGGAGGGAAAAGAAAGTGACAGATGAAAGGGATAGAGATGAATGTAGGCGTGGTGAAGACGGCGGCGTTTACAATACAAAATGGCACAATCAATTCAGGCCAAAATAAGCACGATTGATTTGGGACTGCAACAAAGGAAAGCAATATCTGGAGGCCTGCATGAGAGAGAACGAGCATGTTGTGTAGGAAGCAAGAAAATTGTGAAGACTTTGAGTTGTACGGTAAATGACAGACGAAATCAATAACACGGGGTGTGTGAGAGTAAGACAGCGAGAGAGAAAGAGAGAGAGAGCAAGAGATAAACACAAGTGGCTGCAGAGCCATTAAACAAACAGCACTTTTTTAAACAGTTTGCTGTTCAGCTATAAAGCAACAGTTTCCAAGTCTGTCCTGTCCAAAAGCTGTTTTTCTCCTCACTGAGATTTGCCTGACATTTACAAATGCAGAAATAATGCAGAACAAATTAGATTCTTGCATTTTCTGAAGAATGTGTGAATGCTGCTGCATGTGCAAAACAGACAAACAACAAATTATATATTTGCTATGCTATGCAGTTTCTATGTTGCGGGTGGTTGCCAGGGTGTTGCTATGCGTTTATGCAGTTGTGGGTGGTTTCTAGCTAGTGTGTTTCTATGATGTTGCGGGTGTTGCTATGCTTTTATGCAGTTGTGGGTGGTTTCTAGCTAGTGTGTTTCTAGGATGTTGCAGGTGGTTGCCAGGGTGTTGCTATGCGTTTATGCAGTTGTGGGTGGTTTCTAGCTAGTGTGTTTCTAGGATGTTGCGGGTGGTTGCCAGGATGTTGCTATGCGTTTCTGTAGTTGTGGGGGGTTTCTAGCTAGTGTGTTTCTAGGATGTTGCGGGTGGTTGCCAGGGTGTTGCTATGCATTTCTGCAGTTGTGGGGGGTTTCTAGCTAGTGTGTTTCTAGGATGTTGCAGGTGGTTGCCAGGGTGTTGCTATGCATTTCTGCAGTTGTGGGTGGTTTCTAGCTTGTGTGTTTCTAGGATGTTGCGGGTGGTTGCCAGGGTGTTGCTATGCGTTTCTGTAGTTGTGGGGGGTTTCTAGCTAGTGTGTTTCTAGGATGTTGCGGGTGGCTGCAGGGTGTTGCTATACATCGGTGTTGTTGTGGTGGTTGCTAGTTTGTTGTTATGCAGTTGCTAGGCTTTTATGAGTGCTCGGCAGGGGTGTAGTTGTGGGTGGTTGCTAGTGTATTGCTATGCAGTTGATACGGTGTCGTGGGTGGTTGCTGGATTGTTATGAAATATCTAGTTTTCCATGTGTGATTGTCAGGGCAGTTGCCAGGGTGTTGCTATGCAGTTTGTAGTGTATTGTGGATGGTTGTCAGGGCGTATAAAAATAATAATGTTTAATTTATCTAGCGCTTTTCCAGAGCTCAAAGCGCTTACCAATCAAAACCCCCCCAAACGCCACAGAGTGCAAAGGAGCACAAACTCCAGGACCCAAAGAGGCAAACGTGAATCCTCGACGACTCGCCCACCACAGAGCCCGAAGAAACGCAGAGCAGACCCCAAACAACAAGCGGGAAAACCCGACAACGCAGTCCACCACACAGCAAAACACTCCCGTCAGCGATGCAGGCACTCCGCCCGCAGCAACACCCTCACCACAAACACCGTCAGGTGGGCAGGCCGGCGGGTTCCGGTAGCTGGATGAAACACCGTAACAAAGCGCCATAGTGGGGCACACCACCTCTGCGTACCAACGAGAATCAGAAAAACGAATTTAATTCCTATTGTTGTGGTGGTTTCTAGTTTGTTGCTAAGCTTTTGTTAGGGTGCTGTGGGTGGTTGCCAGAGTGTTGCTAAACAGTTGATAGACTTTTATGGTGCTCTCCTTGGGTATAGTTGGGAGTGGTTGTTAGTGTGTTGCAATGCAGTTGCTAGGGTGTTGTGGGTGGTTGCTTGATTGCTGTTATGCAATATATAGTGTTTTGTGGGCGATTGCCAGGGCAGTTGGCAGGGTGTTGCTAGGTTGTTGTGGGTGGTTGCTGGATGTTGCTATACATCCATGTAGTTGTGGTGGTTGCTAGTTTGTTGCTATGCGGTTGTTAGGGTGTTGTGGGTTGTTGCCAGAGCATTGATATGCTGCTGTTAGGCTATTATGGGTGTTCGCCAGGGGTGTAGTTACGGTGTTGTTGCTAGTGTATTGCTATGCAGTTGCTAGAGTGTTGTGGGTGGTTGCTGGATTGTTGTTATGCAATATCTAGTGTTTCATGGGTGATTGCGATAGCAGTTGCCAGGGTGTTGCTATGTGGTTGCCAGGGTGTTGCTATACAGTTTGTAAGGTGTTGTGGGTGGTTGCCAGGGCATTGTAATATGTCTATGTAGTTGTAGGTGATTTCAGGTTTGTTGCTATGCAGTTTTTAGGGTGTTTTGGGTGGTTGCCAGAGTGTGCTATGCAGTTGCTAGGCTCTTATTGGTGCTCACCAGGGGTGCAGTTATGGGTGGTTGCTATGTTGTTTCAGGTGTTTGCCATGGAATTTGCTGAACATCTATTTAGTTGTGAATGGTTGCCAGAGTGTTGTTATGCAGTTGTTAGGGAGTTGTGAGCGGTATCCAGGGCATTGCTATGTGGTTGTCTAGGTGTTGTGGGGTGGTTGCCAGTGCATTGCTATGCGGCTGCTAGGGAGTTGCTATGTTGCAGTGTTTTAAAAGGAAACTATGGGTTACAAATGTGATTTTTGTGATGCTATGCAGTTGCTAAGGAATTCTGTGTGGTTGGTGGGGTGTTACTAGGTAAATACTAAGGCGTTCTCTATGTTTCTTGGTGTGTTGTGATGCAGTAGCAAGGGTTTTTATGTTGCACATATGGTGATGGACAAATGAGAGCAAGACGTGACAAAAAGGCAAACATAAATGGCTGCAAAGCCATTAAACCAACAGCATTAAAAAAAAAAAAATGTTGTTCAGCAATAAAGCAGCAAGTTACAGCCTCAAAAGCTGTTTTTAATCTCACTGAGATCGGCATGACATTTACAAATGCAGAAATAATGCAGAAAAAAGTAAATATGCAGGTTATGACATTTATTGCTGTGGTTGCTAGAGTGCTGTGTTGCTATGCAGTTTATATGTGGTTGTTATGGTGTTGTGAGTGATTTCCAGGGTGTTGCTATGTGGTTTTGAGGGTGTTGTGTTGCTATGCAGTTTATATGCGGTTTTTGTGGTGTTGTGAGTGATTTCCAGGGTGTTGCTAGGGTGCTGTGTTGCTATGCAGTTTATATGTGGTTGTTATGGTGTTGTGAGTGATTTCCAGGGTGTTGCTATGTGGTTTTGAGGGTGTTGTGTTGCTATGCAGTTTATATGTGGTTGTGATGGTGTTGTGAGTGATTTCCAGGGTGTTGCTATGTGGTTTTGAGGGTGTTGTGTTGCTATGCAGTTTATATGCGGTTTTTGTGGTGTTGTGAGTGATTTCCAGGGTGTTGCTAGGGTGCTGTGTTGCTATGCAGTTTATATGTGGTTGTTATGGTGTTGTGAGTGATTTCCAGGGTGTTGCTATGTGGTTTTGAGGGTGTTGTGTTGCTATGCAGTTTATATGTGGTTGTGATGGTGTTGTGAGTGATTTCCAGGGTGTTGCTATGTGGTTTTGAGGGTGTTGTGTTGCTATGCAGTTTATATGCGGTTTTTGTGGTGTTGTGAGTGATTTCCAGGGTGTTGCTAGGGTGCTGTGTTGCTATGCAGTTTACATGTGGTTGTGATGGTGTTGTGAGTGATTTCCAGGGTGTTGCTATGTGATTTTGAGGGTGTTGTGTTGCTATGCAGTTTATATGCGGTTGTTATGGTGTTGTGAGTGATTTCCAGGGTGTTGCTATGTGGTTTTGAGGGTGTTGTGTTGCTATGCAGTTTATATGCGGTTGTTATGGTGTTGTGAGTGATTTCCAGGGTGTTGCTATGTGGTTTTGAGGGTGTTGTGTTGCTATGCAGTTTATATGTGGTTGTTATGGTGTGAGTGATTTCCAGGGTGTTGCTATGTGGTTTTGAGGGTGTTGTGTTGCTATGCAGTTGCTAGGGAGTTGTGAGTGGATGTCGGGGTTGATTAAATCACTAACCCTAATATGAGCTGTAGTTACAGTGATACATGTCTTGGCAAACAGCAATAATAAGTAGAGAATGACTGTTCATGTAGGCAGTAGTTTGAATCTCAGCGGGAGAACTTTCTCTTGCCGGCAAATTCCCCATTTCTTCCAGTTCTGTCTCTCTTCAGGCACAAATGAAGGTCGCTCGACTCATTAACTTCCTGGCCGAGTCTGGCTCACCCCCGGCCAGTCTCACTTTCAACATCACTCACCACAGTCCAATCAGCCCACTTCATTGATATATATAGAGAGACTGACACCAGAGAAGACAAGAGAGGACAAAGGAATAAGGAGAAGAGACAAAGACAAACAAACAAACAATGCAAGTGAGCACAACCTGTAGGACAGGAAATCTCAAATTATATCTCGTCAGTTGTTTTTCTAGATAGAAACAAGATTAAATGCAGAAAATGGAAGAATAACGAGTTTCAGAAGAAATCAAACTGTGCTTAGATGCACCGGTTCAGTGTCAGTGATTCAAACCACCAATTACAGTCCAAACAAGATCATAAATAACATGAAGAAGATTAGCATACCGACTTAAACTTGTCAGTTTATCACACAAAACTATTTGTTACGACCCGTCTAGGGCCAGCCATAACATAAAGTAAATGTGCGCTCACTCCCAAGATAGCATCAAACAAAAGGTACATTAATTACACATGTATAACGAAACTACAGTAACAAACGGGACAATTTCAGGAGTGGACAAGGCCAAAATAACAAACATAAATGACTGGGTTTAATGTACCCTCTAAATTCCCTAACCAAAATAAAACACATAAAAGAAAAACATACAACGCAACTTCCCTAACTCCCTTAACTCAAAACAAGGAACAAACAAGATATATAAAATAAATGGCGTCACACTCCCTACTTCCCTTAAAATAAATATTTACAAATAGACTTAGAGGTTAACTAGAACTAAAGCAAATTTCTTAAAGCACACATACACAATCACAGAAGAACTCAAATCAAATCAAAGCAAAACAAATGGCACACATTCGGCCTTCTAGAATGTTTGGGGCGGTCCTTTTCACTGGAACCGGAACCAGACCAATTAGGAGGCGGCCAATCAGGATCTCTAGATCTCAGGATCTCCAATCAGGATGAATTCAGGCCTGCACAGACAGACTCAGAAATACATACACACTTCGGCAGACCAGAGATGTAACACACCCATCCTTAAAATAAAACAAGTTTTTAAGAATGGATACGTGAAAAGGTATCAGCAATAACGTTTTCAACTCATTTTTTATGCTGGATATTCAAATTAAAACCTTGACAAATTAATGCCCAACGCATGAGCCTGTGATTTGCATTTGACATGCGTTGAAGAAAAACCAAGGGATTTTTATCAGTATACATGGTGATAGGTTGTACACTGGACCCAATGTATTGTAGAGCTTTAGGATACTTGAAATACAGTGCAAAAGCCGTATGGACTATGAGTGTCATGGATGGTTGCTGGGGCATTACTGTGCAGTTACTATATAGTGTTGTGGGTGCGTTTGTGCAAATATTATAGAATGTTACATTTAACATTGAATTTTTATATTTAAAAAAACATTAGACTAACATAGGACAAAAATGTTGCTAGGGTGTTGCTAAGTAGTTTCTAAGGTGTTGTGGATGGTTGTCAGGGAATTGCTATACAGTTACTATAGTGTTATGTTTTTATTTTTATTTTTGCAAACATTATGGAATGTTACTTTGAACTTTCTCCGAACGGTCTTTAAACGTTTAGAAAAAAAAACATTAGACAAACGTCTGACAAAAAAATGTTGCTAGGGTGTTGCTATGCTGTTTTGTTGTGTCAGTCATGTTGTGGATGTTTTTTTGCTTACTTTATGGTAATATTCTCTGAACGTTCCTTTAACATTAAGATATAAAAAAAAAAAAGAAAAGTTTGACAAATGCCCAAATTAAATGTTTCAGAAAACAAGCACATTTAATGAACAATGCATTAATAATATTTTTGTGCTAACATTTTGAGAACATTATTAAAGAGCAGATATGTTTAAATGAACATTCTATTGACATTAATGGAAGAATGTTTTGAGTACGTTCCTCGTTAGACTCGATACAAGTGGACATTCCGGTGTCCAGACTCATTTGAATGGCTGCCACGCGGCTATCTTATGGCCGAGCGAGAATCAATATGGCTCCATTGATTAGCCAGCGCAGGGGTTTAAGCGCAGCGCTGGGAGGGGTCTGATGTTGTGCTGTAGAAGATATCACGAAGGCATGTCAGCACATTTCATCAGGCTCATCGCATGTTGAACGGCTTCCAGTATTTTCCTAAATTATGCAAGTAAGCGTGCCATATGTTGAAACAGAGCACCCTCGGAGGTGCATCATCAAAATGTCAAATGCATATTACCTGACGATGCACGCAAGATAAAGAGCCAAAGATGCATCTCTGGTGTCCACTTAAGCATTTGAAGAGACAGTAGATAAAAAAGAGAGGTAAAGACAACAAAACGAGGCAGAAAGACAGCGAGAGACAGAAAGAGAGACAGTTGAAGACATGATTACGTTTCAACATCTATTACAGCTCAGGCTTTGATCCATCTTCAAGGATTCTTACTCTGGGCTGTACGTTTTGAACTTTCCGTCTTAAAAGGTGAATCTCCAACGGCTGTTTCATCACATATTTAATATCAATCATTTACGATACCCTTGGGGGAGAAACTAAATTAAGTACACTCTCCTTTGCAGGTTAAGAATTTAAATGAAGCATTGACAAACAGCAGCGGGGTACACAAATGGGTGTATTTTTGCTATTTGAAGCTTGAGACCCTTAAATGTTCCCTTAATCTATTTTTCCACAATTCTCTGCCAAAATTAATGTTAAAAATGCTTCAGTAAAACCGTATTAATTGGTTAACAGTTAGTTTAGTTAAAGGTAAACTATGGATTTTTTTGGTTTAATATTTTGTCTCAAATCTGCTCAAAACCACATTCTTGCCAAGCCTAAAATAATCATTTATATTCAGAGCTGTTGAGTTTCATTTGGAGAGAAATACTTACTTGCTCAGAAGACATATTTTTCAGATGTAGGACTTTCTTCTTATCAGTGATCTTGATGTAGAAACGGTTTCAACCACTGATGCCAATAAAGCGCAGAATCACACCTATAAAACTTACCAGAAAAAAAATATTAGATATTATTACACAAAATTATATTTAGGACAATAACTGCAAATCATTTTATGAGAAATAAAAGTATATACAGACACACGTTATAGTTATACATTAATATTTTGAATCAGTTTTATTTGAATTTTTTACATTTTTGTTGTATTTTAAGATTTTGTAAATTTTATTGTGTTTTTGTTATTTTATTTGCAAACTATATAGTTTGTATTCATTTACATATATTTATACTTAGTATAATTACATGACAAAAGTTGGTTTAGTTTGTTTTACATAACTATAATAACCCTGATTACAGTGCATTTTTGTAAAAATATTGTTTCATAATTTTTTAAATAATTGAATACCATTAAAATTACATTATATTATAATAAAAAATATTGTTTTAAAATAAAAAATGGATATTATTATTTAAAAAAAATGTTGTATACAAAGTATGATCATTTGTTTTAAAAAAAATATTACATTTTTATCAAATTTTATCAATATTTTTTATCAATATTTTTTCAATGACTCATGCTCAACAACACCAGGAATGTGTATTAAGAAAGTAAATAAGGTCAGTTTTGATTTCATGTTGACTTCATGATAATTTTTTAAATTAATTTTTTAGCTTTCACTGTTTCAATTTCCAGGTAATTTCCAGGCATGAAACGTGTCAGAAAAGTCAACAAAGGTAAGGCTCTAACTCTACAAATGGTGCAAACCTCGAAACCGAAGAAGATTAACGGTGAATAAATTACTCCTCTGTTCCTCTACGGCCTTGGGTTGTTTTCTTCACACACTTCATTTAAAGAAAAATGAAGGCTCTGCATTTCAAAACAGCTCTGTGGTCAGAATTTCTATCATTTCTCATAAGCTAACTACTCGGCTCTGTTTGGATGCTCAGTTTCGTGTTTTTCTATTGACTATTATAAGACAGTAATGTGTGATGCAAAGAGGGACTCGAGGTTTCCTATAAAGTCCACTTTTTTTCCTGCCTCTTCCATCTGCAGGCCCCTGCCGGGCCCTTCATTCTCAGGGGTATCTGCCATCCCTCATTGGGCAATGCCAGACTCTCTCTCTCTCTCTCTCTCTCTCTCTCTCTCTGGCTTTCTTTCTTGACACAGAATGGAGAGTTGTTGCCGATGACCTATTCATGCAGGCTTTTATATAAAGGATCCCTGCCACAACATTTGCAGATCTTCAATGAGGGATTTTGCTCTGTTGGCCACTGAGGTTCAATGAAAATGACAAAACGGTGTAACGCGTGTGATGCACATATTGAGTGCACTGTAAAAAAACCTAAAGATGTCATTCATATTAAACTGTCCTTGATCTTTTGAAGCTGCTTGATCTACAAAAGGAAGTATAAATCTTCATTTGCTGAAACACACAGACATTTCATTCAGTATTTTGTGACGTCAAATGCATTAGTGCACGAGCAACATTAATATGCCAATGACAAATATTGGCAGAAGTTTATTTAGAAGAGCATTTCAAGCTGAGTGGCATGATTTAGTATGAAGCTGTAAAATCTTTTATTTTATTTAAATAAAACAGATGATTGGAGGAACTTTTATAAAATACAAATCTCGTCTTTCTACTTTAAAATGTCAAAATAGTTTCAAACACCATTTTTTCAGTCTCAAATGATTGAAATTCATAGAAAAAGTAGCTTTAATAATAAATAGTTTTCATTAATTAAGTAAATCCTGCACCATTTTTATATCAGGCTAATTAAAAAGCTTATATTCTACAATAGCTTGAATTATAAAGTATGTTTATTGTTTTGAAGTAAATCTTACAGCATTTTTTTCCAGGGCCGGACTTCATCCACACAGTGGATAGTTTTAGCTGAAATTTTGATATCGCATAAAAACTGCTGCATTAAGTTGTGATTACATTTTCAACATGCACATAAAAAGCAATGGCTTGCAGTGACTCCAGCTTCTGATATATAATTTTTTGAATGTATTTATTATATAATTCGATGAATGGACTGTCTGTCTTTCTTTCCATGTCCTGGTCTCTCTCTCTCTCTGGGTCTCTCTAAGGGACGGTGATTACAAGTGAATGTGTGCTGCTTGTGTCATGCCAATTAACGAGGAAAGCTTAAGGCCTGTGTGAACGCAGCGAGAGGAGAGAGCAGTTGTGCCATCTCCATACATTTCCATACTAAACAGCCTGGAAAGCCCTCCTCTCTCGGTGGCACTGCCACAAACTCTTATTGGCAGACTCACTCACTCCTGAGCAAACTTGGCCTTTCCAGCATTCCCGAGAAAGCTTGAGCTGAGGAACGTCTCCGGAGCGCAGGATGTGTCGTGGTTTGTTGCCCGGTGATCCTGCAGTGCTGTCAGACATGGGTGAATCCCATTTCTCTGTCTTACCCCTTCCCCTTCGTCTTACCCCTAGCCCTTGTCCCTCGAAACCGAGTGGTAAGCACTAGGGGGGAAAACATACCCCTATGAAATGAGACGCCACTTGGTTACTGTTACGTCATCATACATCGTCGCTAGCGTGCTGCTACGTCACCAGAGGAGACAAGTGTTGATCACAAACTCTCCGTCTAAAAGTGTGTGTTTGATCACAAACTCTCCGTCTAAAAGTGTGTGTTTGTCGATTGTGTGGGTTTTAGTGATATTTTCTCTATTCAGAGAAACGCGGGACTGTTGTTCAAATCAGCAATGTAACGTTAGCGTGGAAAAATAGCGATTTTTAAAAACGTTTCAATTAAGAGCATGGTTGCAAATATATATGTAAGTTACAGGACTGTGTAGAGCACAAAACAAGACTTTCGTAATTTTTAAAACAATTATTTAAGACGAAAATACCCTCTGGATGATCTGGCCGCAGTGTGTTCTGGGTACCCCTTGGTTTCAAGTAAGCTCGCGAAAATGCTTGGTTTTAAGGGGTATCTACCCCTTCCTCTTACCCCTACCCCTCGATCAAACCCAGAATTAGCCCTTACTCTCACGTGAACGCGCTAAACTAAGGGGAAAGACAGAGAATTGGGATTCACACTTAATGGTCCTATCACATTCACATTGGTGAAAAATAATTCAAATGATAATTATCTGAAAATTGCATCAGTAATTGAACTCCAGCAGGCATAGCAGAGGTAGGTGGGTCAGTGACGTGACGCACATTTTTGTGTCTATTAAGTTATTCAGAAACACAAATGTAATTCATACTGACCATGACTTGAATACACTTCTTCTGCATCTTCATTACAATTCATTTAGACTTTTATTTGAAGGGCTTAAAGTCAGAAATGTCTAGGTGTTGTGACTGTCTCAATAAAAGGCTGATTTTTTTTTTTTATAATAATAATTTATAATAATAAAATATATAATATAAAATGATATATTCAAATGCAACATTGAGAGCTATATTGTTTATTAATGAAAGTTGAAATTATTTAATAACAATTTGTTATTAGCTAATTATTTGTATAACATTATATTTAAAACAATATAATCAAACACACTATTGTTATATATTATAATATGTTTTAATTATATTATGTAATATTTATTTTAATTATTATGAGTTGAAATTCTTGGAAATAAATTAGCTTTAATAGTAATATTTATAAAAATTGTATATTATATTATATTACAATAACATAATATAAAACAATACATATCATATATATTTTTAAATTATTGTTTATTATTAAAAGCTTTAATTCTTTGAAAAAATTGCTTAATTTGTACTATTTGATTATTTTCATATAATATATAAAACAATATAATGAAATACAATATTATTATTAATAGCTGAACATCTTAGGCATTTATTATAATTATTATTATTATTATTATTATTGTTGTTGTTGTTAATATAATAAACATTTTCAAATAATTATCATTTTTATCTTTAAAAAATAAAAAGTAATGAAGCCATTTAAGCCGTTTTATATTCACCCTAAAACAGGAAGTGACATCACAGAAAGGACACATTTAGACACTCAAGGAAGGTATATTAATAAGTTTATTTAATGCCATCTACAATATTTAATATTTCTGTGACATAACAAGGTAAGTTCAGGTTTTCACATATAATAAACCCAAGAAACCTTGAAATAAATAAATACATAAATCATCCACAACATTATTATTTGTCTCTGAATCTGGTATCTAACAGCTAATTCACTCTAACACTGTTTTCAACATGAACTGCCCTTTGTCAAGGACAATCCCCAGCATACCTGCACTATGACGCTTCCAGAGTAATCATTTCAAATGTTTAATAGTGCTTTAACAAGATTTGAGAAAGCCACTGCAGGTCAGTTATAATTCAAGTGTTAAAGTACTGAACTGAATGTGGCTGCAGCTGAATGCGGTCCATTGCTGATGAAGCTGACCTCTGTCTCAAAGCCAGGGCTCTCGCTCAAGCATCCAGTCACTCAGGGTAACTATACGACCACTACAGCTATGCCATCTAACCAGACACAGTGAGAAATGTTCCCTCCAACGCTACTCTTGCTGAGCAAAACCTATTACAGCTCAGACTCTCAGAGGCATGAGCAGAAACGTGCTGTGTTAAAGGAACAGTCCACCTAAACATGAAAATATGATCCTCAGGCTATCCAAGATGGAGATGAGTTTGTTTCTTCTTCAGATTTGGAGAAATGTAGCTTTGCATCACTTGCTCAGCATTGTATCCTCTGCAGTGAATGGGTGCCGTCAGAATGAGAGTCCAAACAGCTGATAAACACATCACAATAATCCACACCGCTCCAGTCCATCAGGTAACATCCGGAGAAGTGAAAGCTGCGTGTTTGCACGAAACAAATCCGTTTTTAACTTCAAACCATTACTAAAATACAAGTCATCTACCCATAATACTGTTTTGTCCAGTGAAAAGGTCATCTGGTCTGAAATCTGCACAGATCAAGCACAGTTTACAAGAGAAACCAGCTCTAAACACATATGTGTGTGGATTTTGATGTGAGAGACAACAGGAGATAGACTTTGTCACTGGAGAAAGAGTTATTATGGATTATGGGCTCATATTTTGACCTGAAGCGTATTCATAAACATATAGACATATTGATTTGAGTTTGAACTGATTTCATTATGTTAGAAGAAAGAGACATGGCGTGATATGAGAGACATGAAAGAAGCACAACTAGAAAATCCCTTGGGCTGTGATGAATCAAGAAATCCAGAGAGACGGGCGATAAAACACATACGCTATATACTGTAAACAGTCATTTTTTTTGAAGTTGTAGATTAAACAGATTATTGGAGTATGTTTGAGAAGAAAGTACTATTTCAGTCTTTCGTGTTTAACTCAGTATGTTACTTCTTTGTCATTATTTGTGAAATTTTGCCATTCCTGAGTGCAAATTGAAAATATTATGCCATTTTTTTCTGTGTATTGCAAATACTTTATATTGTTTTACTTGCAAGTACTTACAAAAATTTGCCAATATATTAGTTATTTGTTAGTATGATGTATATTCCATGTATTAGAGTTATTTAAAAACCTCAAAGATAAAAAAACCTTGTTTGTTTTGTGAGGTTAGATTAAAAGAAAATACATATGTATATTTTTTCAGTAAAAAATAAATAAATAAATCATGTATGGCCTGTGCAAGCTTCAATGTATTTATCTGTTTGATTCATTTTAAATTTACACTGACAAAAAAAATAAAAAATTCAAAGGTTTAAAAAAATATATATATATTTTTCAAAGCTGCACATTGTTGGAATTTCAGGAATAACTTATCGTTTGTCACTGTAATTGTTTTGTGATAATTGTTTATGTACTACTTTTTTGTCACTGTATGAAATGACTGGGAAATCGCATTGTTTTTTTAAGCAGTCATTGTTTTCGAACAACTTCAGTAGATGCAAAGCATTGCAGGAACAGGGTTTCGCTGAAGTAACAAACTTCAATATTCAGTGAAACGAGTGCCTTTTTTCCGCAAGCAACATCTAAATTGCAAAAAACAAATTCAAAACAATTATCCTGTTTTTGGAAGTCTTTATTAAGTCTTTAATGTAACAGCAAAAAATAATAATAATAATCAGAAACCGAGCAGCATCCAGGTTGCCTTATCCCAGATCTGAATGTGCCAGCCGAGCAGCTGCCATTGATAACGGACAGCTTTCTCCAGATATATGAGCAGTCTGAGCCGGAGCAATATCACAAGTGTGTGCTGCTGCTGTGATGCTGCTGCTTTTGGAGGAGTCGTGTGGGTGTGAGCGAGTTTGACAATGATAAACCAAAGCAGGTCGCAGAGACTATAAGAGTAGGGCCGGCAAAAAATCTTGAGACTTATCGAAAAATGTGATTGCATTTGAAAAGGTCTCGGCCTGTCACAAAGAACTCTGAATGGATGAAGGACAACGGCGTTCAGATGGCAATCTTGAAAGAGAAATTATACCAGATCTGCTCGGGTGAAATCTTTCTCTGAGCGTCAAAAACAAACAGAAAATACACAGTATAACAGAAGACAAGATGATTCAAATCAATTCAAATGAACGAAAAGTTAATTTGCTGCATGAACACAATGTGAAACGCAGTAAGCATACAACGTTCAATCTCACTAGTAAAAGTTTGGACAATGTTGTGCTTATATTTCCATTCAATTATTGTCCATTTTTTATTAAAGACTGGATAACTTTGAACGAACATTCTAATAATGTTACTGAAAGAACGTTTGCTCAGAACGTTGAGAGAACCTTCCCAGAATGTTCTCTGTTAGCTTGGCTGTCATTTAACACTAGCATGCATATTAAATTAAACTCTGAGCCATTGATGTGATCATACATATCAGGACAAAAAATATTCAAAGTCAAGGCAAGGCTCATAAGATCTCTAAACTGTTTCACAATTGATTTCACAGACAGATGCCAAATGAGTGTACTTACAAAACATTTTTATGCATAGTAAACCTCAAAGCAATTTACGGTCATAAACCAGATAGATTTGCATTAGAGGTCAAATTATAGCCCACACAGACATATCTCTTGAATGAGTTGGCCAAGTCGCCCGCAAAACACCTATTAGCGGTTGATCGTCTTGAAATGACAGTAAGTAATTACTTTTTGAAAACATTTTTTGAGGGAACTATTCTTTTTAAAGGCTCAGTATCATACTGTATTGATATTCAAATGCTGTCGCTTCACTTCAGTCAGGACAGCCATCAATACATCATCCAGATGACAGTCAACACCCTGTTAGAGCTCAATTCTCCAGAGCCGTTGACCTTGTGTGAGAGAACGGTGTGAATATTCCCGCCAAATTACCATCAACGGTGTGATTCGGTGTCAAAACCACAACCAAAGTCACCATTGTTTCCATATAATATTATAAAACATAACAATTTTGAGTTCAGCAATGTTCCTGTGGCTCAGTGGTTAGAACATTGCATTAGCAGCGCTATATGATAAATAATGTATAGCCTGAATGTACTGTAAGTCGCTTTGGATAAAAGCATCTGCTAAATGCATACATGTAAAAGTTTAGTAACTGCTATCAGGTGCGTGATTATATACTCTATAATTAAAACAATATATGCAGAAATAATAGTGATTGTATACAGACTGACTGGACTAACAAACAAACTAATACAACAAAACATGAAATAATTATTTAAATCCTGCTGGTGGTGTCTGTTATTGTTAGTTAAATGAGGGTCTGTTATGCTCTTTGAATATGTATAGATAATATTGCTGTCCAACTATTAATAGTGATTAATCGCATCCAAAATAAACGTTTTTGTTTACATAATATATGTGTGTACACTGTGTGTATTTATTATGTGTATATAAAAGTACACACATTCAGTATATATTTTGAAAATATTTACATGTATATATTTATATTAATATAATGTATATTATATATAAATATATATAATGTATAAACATAAAATATTTTTCTTAAATATATTCTGCATGTGTTTGTATTTATATATACATAATACATAAACACAGTACACAAATATTTATTATGTGAACAAAAACTTTTATTTCCGATGCGATTGATCACTATTAATCATTTTACATCACTAATAAATAAATATTTGTCATTGTTCTTTGATGGACAACTGGACCAACTAATGAACTGATAAAACAAAACATCACAACATTATTCAAATCTAATTAGTGCTGTTGCTGGAGGCGTTTTCCCTCCAAAATGACGTCACTTCCTGGAGGATGATGTCATGAAGCAACTGGCTTTTGTTAATTAATCGAAGTGTATAAAATAATAACAGGATGGAGAGATTTATTGATGACAGTGACCTATTTAATTTTATTTTCACCTTGTTCTGTTTTATTAGAAGCATTACCAGGAATATTTCTCAATAAATTAGCCTACTTTTTAATTTTAGAAGTTGGGGATATGGCAAAAATAATAACACCCACTCAAACCAAAGCAGTGAAATGCATTTGTAACTACTATGGTTGTGATTTTGTATTTTCTTTTGTGAAAATTTTTGAGTTTAATATTTTATTTAGGCTATTAAGATGGGTGCACAAAAATGTACCGCACTTTAGAAATGAGCCAATAAATCAAGTGCGTTATTTCTAAACACTTCTCTGCTAAGTTCCCCGAGCAAATCACCTCTCCCAGTAGAAAACATAAAGCACTAATGTGCATGTCCACGCAAACACCTTTCCTCCAGTACTGCAGTGCACTGAGCGTGCTATAAATCACCTTACATTATCATAGCGCTCTCGGAGTCTCCGCCCCTCCGTGCTCACGATTGGTCGAATAACCTCCTTGGTGCCCGGCCCACTTTCTTGACGCTCGCTGATTGGCGGAGGACATTCTCCTTGAGCTGTCAATCAGACGCTTCTTTCGTGCTCCGCTCTGAAGCGATGCACAGTGATTCTGATTCACTGAGCACACAACATCCCACTAAACCATCTCAACTGTCGCTTTTCTCTTTTTCTGTGGATGCCCTTGTATTGAAGGGAAAAACTCCGAGGAGGTGTACGCATCATTTTTTGTATTCGCGCAAGGATTTATTTCTACATTCTCTGGCACTCCAAACGCCAACAGATTGTGTTTGGTCTCCTTGCAAAGGGTCACTTGGGAAAATCGACCCGTCTTGTGGCACTCCTGACACACTTGGAAGATTTGTAGACTGCGGACGTTTCGTGAAATAGGACACAACTGCGGTTTATGCGTGTTCCCGTTCATAGAAGATAAAAACGGACTGTTGCTGCAAGAACTGACACCGAGAAATAACAAACAATCAACTCCAAACATGAGCTGCGCAATGTTGCGACACGCGCTCGCTTTGCTCTTGGCGTTGCTGTGGAAAGGTAAGTTGCATTTCTTCTGTAGAGAACATGTTCCTCACTCGTTCCTTGCCTCATTCTTTGCTGGGACCTGGAGTGGAATACTAATGCGGCTCCTGGGGTCTACCTGCCAATGAATCATGTGTGTGAGTGTGTGTGTGTGTGTGTGTGTGTGTGTGTGTGTGTGTGATCAAATCATAGAGACAAGTGCGCTCCACAACACACGAGTTCTGCATATTAACACTTATCGAAAAAAGACTGCTTTTCTCGCCTCTATTGCTGTGTGTAAAAAGTCAGTGGATGCCTTTACAGATTTTGACACCAATATTGTTTTTTTATGACCGACATTGATGTGGTTTTTAGGTGTCCTATAATAACCAATATGCAAAACAGCTGTTTAACACACACATATATATATATATATATATATATATATATATATATATATATATATATATATGATCAAATACACTGTTAATTGTATTAATATATTCATGTTCATTAATTAACTTACATTTTTACAAATTTCATAGAATGTATCATGCGAATGTGCTTATTTGATTATTAATAATATTGTATCATATAATATTATATGGTAACCGCTGGTTTGCATAGGGGTGTAATGCCATTGTTGAGTGCTATATTTTAAAGATCCAGCAGGTGGTATTTACCAGTAGACCCCGATATTCATAATTGGATGATGGTTATTTTTATTTTTAAATATCTGATATGCAGTATGCATCATAACTACATAACCATTAGACTGGTGACCCATTGTGAATATTTTATTATTGCTGCTGTCGTTATATTGTCATGGTCTTTTTATTAGCATATATTTAATATTAATTATCATTTTAAATGTATATGTATAGTTTTATAATTGTAATGTTGAACAGACAGTGCTGTAATGGGGATGTTGGTGGAGTTTCTTTAGAGAACCAGTAGGTGGCGTTTATTGGTAGACCCGATATTCAGAAACCGATAATGTTATTTTCATTTTTAAATGTCTGATATCCTAAATGAATATAATAACAACTAAATAGCCATGAAACTTGTGACTCATCATGAATATTTGATTATTGCTGTTTTGGTTCTTGCTGTTGTTGATGCTGTATATTATATTGGCATAGTTATTGGTATTATGTTAGCGTTTATTCTATTAATATTAATTGGAATTTTAAGTATATATTTATAGTTTTCTAATGAATTAATGTTGAACAGACTGTGGCGTAATCGGTGGATATTCTTTAGACCCAGCAGGTGGCATTATCTGCAAAACCGATATTCAGAAACCGATAACGGTTATTTTCGATTTTAAGTGGCTGATGTTCAATATGCAAACAATAATAATAATTAAATATTAATAATGACTCATTATGATTATTTTATTAATACTGTTGTGGTTATATTCATAGTAATAATATTAGCATATATTATTTGAATATTCATTGTAATTGATAATGATATTTATCATTGTAATGTTGAAAAGACATGTTGTTGTTTGTGGTTATTCTTTAGAGGTCCAGCAGATGGCCGATATTCATTTCCACCCGATTCTTTGTGAATATTATTCATGCTGATTATCTACATGCAATTATTTGGCTTTGATTCTCTCTGAAACGGATGATGCACAATTCTTAATGTATTTTCAGTAAATGGTGGTATGTGAACCTGATGATAATCTCATCGCAGAAACAAACGTTACGTTGCTGCGGTTTTGACACTAACTGTTGAGAAAGTGCTGTTTGATTTGCGTTTGACATCTCCTCCGAGCTCTCATCTTTTTGGTCGTTCTGAGACAGTCATACTTGGTGAAATGGTTAATATCAGAAAGATGAGGAAAACCAGACACAGCTGGGTGATTCGTTTGGGTGTGGAGTACTATTGTTGTCTTATTGATCTGCCAGAGAACGCATGGAGCATCAAGGAGGGAATAATAGCTCTCGGTGTGCTGTGAATGGATGAATACTTGCTTTGAAATGATGTTTGATTCCACTTTTTGAGCCCTTTACCACGATGAACACAAATGTAATCATTCTTGCCCTGTAGGGGGGAGTTTTTCTCCATGCAGGCGCCAAATTTGTGATAGAAAACTCCATGTGTAAAATGTCTCTCGTGCCCCTTGCGTGCACAAAAATGCACTTCAGTGCCACCTATTAGAGCTTGCATAAATCGTCTGTTAATCAGAATGGATTTTCATTATTTGACGACAGTGCTGTTCATGCACAGATCAATGTGAGCTTAAAGCAACAGCCCATGCAAACATGACAATTCTGTTGTATCTTCATTCAGCTATTTTATGTATGCAGATTTCTCCTTCTGTGTTCCTTCGAGAAAATGACAGAATACAGGTGAGTACTGTATATAATGACAGAATATTCCTTTTTGATCGAACTGCTCCTTTAACATTGCAAAGCTCACAAAATGGATATGTTGAAGGACATGCGACGTTGTCTTGTTTTAATTCTCAGGTCGGCGTGTGTTTTGGATGGTGGGAGGGGTAAACTAGACACCCTGAGAGTTTGTTCTCTCTCAGACTCAACAGTGCTGATGATGTTTGCTCAGGGGAACATCTGTCTGAAACTCATTATGGTTTTTTCTCACAATTCAGCAGTTCTGCACAAGGGAGATTGATTCAGGCGTCTGATAATTTGATATGTACTGACCACATAATTTACACTCGCTCACAGTTGCTGGCCTTTCCAGAGCATTGATCATTTATTTTCTTTTTCCCTCCATCTAACCGAGTTTGAAGTGCAGAATCTGCTTAATCAAAATATAATTTTAATTGAGTAATTTGTCAGCTGGTCACTCATAAAAAAGTATTTTGAATAAAATCCAAAGTGTTTGACAAAAAAAGCATCTGCCAAACGCTTACATATATATTTTTATACCTCCAACCTCATCAAATATTTTTAGAGCACCTATAAAGATTTGGCTTCTCTTTAAAAATACTGAAACGCTTTGTTTTTGAATATCACACGTCCCATTACCTGACAGATTTCACTGAAATGGGTCCTGACATGTCACATCTGTCTTTGTGACAGAATTAGACTCTGCAGATCTGCAGTTTTATATCATAAAGGGTTCTAAATAAAGATGATTGGAGTATGTTTAACAAGAAAATACTATTTCAGTATGCATCTGAAATTCACATATAATTCAATGTGTTTTACTTTTTAATTTACTAGCTAAATTTAAGTGGAAACCATTTGAAAGTAATTCCTAAGTTTTTTTCAATAAACATCAAGTATTTACATTTACCTGTCAATCATTTTTTGTTTGTTTGTTTTTTTCTGTAGAGCAAAATGACTTTACTCACCAAAACAAGTACTATGACTTAAAAATAAAATATTATTCTGGCATGCTTTTAAAATATACCAAATGGAGGTTTTAACAGCAATGCCACATACAAATAACTTATGGTACCCAAAATAACAATTTTTCTAAATGTGAAGAACATTTTAATAATCTTAAGAACCCCTTTCTTCTATAAAGAACCTTTTTTGGAATGGAACGATTGCATGGATGTTAAAAGTTATCTGTAGATTCCGAAAAAGAATCTTGAGTGTATCGATGCCATCGATGTTTCATAAAGAACTTTTAACATTCATGGAAACTTTCCATTGAAAAATGTTAGATGGTCCCTTTAATAACTCTTCACTTGAAAGCTTATTTGAGGAACCAATATTGGTTATTTTATGGAGTTTATCAATTATGCTGAAGTACCAAGTCTGAAACAATCTTTTATGCAAATGACTCAAGAATGCAAAAGCCTCATTAGTCTCTACATCAAAGGCAGAGGGGGTCCTGTTCTCAACACATGTTTAGTCCCATTAACTCATTCTTTCCTCCACGTTACCGGGACTTATACGACCATGCCGCAGTGGGATTGTGGGCAGCACACCAGTAGCTGGAAGATTTCTAGTTCTCTGCCCTGGTTTTGTCCCCCTGAGCAGGTCACATGACCTACAGTTTAGTGCAACATGCATCACTGTTTCCTCTTGACCCAACACAGATGCCCTGAAACAGCTCTTTATGTAATCAAATTAAAATGATGTGTCCTTGACTGACCTAGACGAGTCAGAAAGTTAACAAAATATCAAAGATGAGACTTCTCCCGCATCTGTTATTATTCCAAAACGAGCCATGAATCGGTATCTCTTTAATTGTCTTTTTAAGACTAATTGCTTTAAATGGGGAGAGCGAGAGAGAGAGAGATTGCATTTGTTCTGTTTGTCTTGCAGGGCATATTTTGCTTCGACATTTAGTTTTCATGGTGAATACTAATCACACTGCAACACAATAAGACCCTGCAGGGTATCTAAGAGCGCTTTCACACGAGAACTTTTGCTGCAGACTCGGGTCTGTTTGACGTCAGAGCTAGTTTTGTTTGGTTTGTATAGTTCATGTGGACTAACTGAATCAAGTATTAATGATGTGTAATTTGCCTGTTGTAGTAAGAAGCACTTCTTGGGATGCAGATACAGTACTGTAGAAATGTCATTGTGTGCATGTTAAATTTAACCAGGGACACATATTAATGGCATATGAAAATGGTACCAGTTAACAATGTCATTGTTAACTGGTTAGAACTGTAAACAGCTGCTGATGGTGTTAATATTGATGTATTCACGAATTTGAAACTAATTTTGGACCCGAAAATCAACTAGTTTGACAACAGTCTGAGTGCGTTTGCTCTTACGAATGTCACATAATTAAAGGCTTTTACTTTTATTGCTAATCCATATTTGCAACCTTAAGTTACAATATCACCAAAGCATTCAACTCTTTGGAACTCACAAATTGCTTTAGATAAAACATCTGCCAAACGCATAAATATGTGTGTGTGTGTGTGTGTGTGTGTGTATATGTGTAATTATCTCTAAAAATATGTACTTTTTTAACATCACACATAAAATTTCACTGCTACTTTTATTCCTAATCCACATTTGCAACCTTAAACTACAGACGTTTTCTTGGAATAAAAGTTGTTTACATTGTCAAGCATCATTAAAGCATGCAGTTTGTCTTTGAACAAACGTTACATTTTTTTATATAAAACATCTGCCAAATGCACAAATGTATTTTTTTTTTTACCGCCAACCATATAAAATATTTTTAGATCCCCCATAATGAATTGCCTTCTGTAAAAAAAAATACACAATAAACATCACACATATAGTTTTGCTACTACATTTATTACTAATCCACATCTTAACTTTCAGATGTTTTCTTGAAATATAAGTTAAGCTCCCGAGCATCACAAAGCATACAGACTGTCTTTGAAGAACTCCAAATAGCTTTAGATAAAAGCATCTGGCAAATGCATACATGTTTTATATGTGTGTATGTATTTACCACTAACCTTATGAAATATTTGTAGATCATCTAATGAATTGGCTTCTCTTTGAAAATATTAATTTTATTTTTGTTTGTGGACATCACACATACAACTTCACTACTACTTTTATTCCTATTCCACATTTGTAACCTTAAGTTACAAATGTTTTCTTGGAATAAAACGTATTTAAGCTCCCAAGCTTCATTAAAGCATGCAACTTGTCCTTAAAGTATGCGTGTCTTTGAATAAACTCCAAATTGCTTTTTTAGAGCATCTGCCAAATGCATAAATGTTTTTTTTAAACTCCAATCTTATATTTTTAGACCACCCAAAATGAATTGGCTTCTCTTTACTTTTTTGGGAACATTGTAAATAAAAACATAACATGTTCCTACTACTCTATCGCTAATCTACATTTGCAACCTTAAGGGTTACATATGTGCTGGAATATTTCCAAGCATCACCAAAGCATGCAACTTTCCCAAATCACCTGTTGCAGACAAAGTTCAGCAGAAAAGCGGCGGTCATGTGTTGGCAGGCAGCTGGGAGCAGGTGAACACGGCTTGTTCTGTAGATCATAACCAATTCTGCACGTTAATGCGGTACACGGTGGGTCAATGCAGTGTTTGTGTTCGTTTGTCTCCCCCATTGCAGGACCAAGATGGTTGGCTGGCAGAGAAAGCGCAATGAAATCCATCCTCTGCCAGCCGAAACAGATGCCCCGTCTTTCAAAACTGGCTCCTATCTTTTTCCATGTGCAGCTCTCCAGGCTTGGCCCTGCTCAGATTCTGTGGCTCGGTGTCATTTCTGGATCTGTTTGTCTTTGTTGTTGCCGGTATGAAGTCCATCAGAGCTGGCCTGCGTGTCTAGTGGGAAGGAGTCGTTGACGTAATCGCATTGCCGGGGTGGGCTGATTCGATTACACTGGGCTTCGAGCCTGAGGTTGCTTATTACACCTGTTGGAAACAGCGTTGACAGATGGTGCTTTTTTTGGCGATCTGGACTTTTTAAAATGTGTCGCTAAGGCAATCAAGCCGTAGAGGATTTGTAAGCATTTCCCTCAAAGATACTAAACCATTTAGCAAAATCCTGCATTTTATTCTCAACCAGATGCTAAATGTGCTGGAATAGTGTTTGATTCAAGCCATTATACTTTCCAGCACTCCTTTTATACAAATATAGAACGTGTTTTATTTACAAAAGCACTATTTATGCACACTCTGACTACGTTCAAACCTGGGATCTTCCTGCATATAGGCCTATTCATTTGTGTTGTTTCAACATTTCTCTTGTCTTTATTGCCATTTTCTTTAATTTAGTTCTTAAAAGCAATAATGCAACTGTGAGCGCCACATCGTGGACTCGTCAATCAATGCCGTTAGAGGCTTGAATTTAACCCTTTATAATAATCATGTACATTTTTTGTCTAAAATATACAAGCAAAGACTGGTCGCTTATAGATTGCACTTTGATCACTAAAAAAATGACTTTACTCATTTAATGTTGCGATAACTTTGGAAAGCAGGAGGTCAACAAAACTGCATATTTATGTATTGTCTAGTGATCATGTAAATGAGTTTTCTCTTTTTTTTTAAGCAATGACTTATAGATTGCACTTTATTCATACAAATCTGTGCTATTTACCTGGCGCATTTAATGGTGTGCTTTTATTTGAAAGATATTTGTATGCATTTTCTTGTGATCATGTAAACTTTTGACATTTTATCCCAGTACAATTGTCTAGTAAACATTATTAACCTTCATGTTGTGTTTCATTAAGTTCAACCTGAGAGGATTTTCTTTTACCAAAAAGTGCTAGTTAATATTACCAGATTGGACTAAAACTTTCTGACTTTGCTCCTCATACAGGGTAGAAAACTAACCAAAGTGTATTTTTTAATAAAAATTAGTTTTTACTGTTTTGGGATTTGTTTCCCCCCTGCCTTGTCACACTTGTGGTTCTCCTGTGGTTTGGCCTACAAAACATATTTAAGTGAACATTGCCAAAATATATATTTTTTTTATTCAATAACCGAGGTGCATGAGCTCAGACCAATGAGGCTTATGATCAATCGGTTCCAGAAAGAAACACAAAACAAGCTGATAAAAAAGGTGGAATAAAGGATTTGGTAATAAGATCACATAATGAGAGATTTACAAGCACAGCATAAAAGTTAAATCAAGATATTTACTTAAGAAGCAAAATAACTTGCTTTGTAAAAATTTGACTCAAAATGAACATTCCATATGGCTAAAACAAGAAAAATAAGTTGGTAAGAAAAATAAACTTAATTCAAATGGAAAAAAAGATTAGTTTTCTTAACCTATTGGCATAGATTTCTTTCTTGTTTAAAGTAAAAATAAATGTTTTGATACATTTAAGACTTCACATCTAATGTCAATTTGCTTCTAAAGAAAATAAATCTTGGTTTAAGAACGCTAAGATATTTCTACTATGAAACAAGACAAAAATACTGAGTAAGAGCATGATTTTTGCAGTGCTGCAGTAGCGGGAACACTGAGTTCTCCGTGACCCACCTTTGACAAATGAAATATGACAGATCTGTGACCACACACGGCGGTTCAGAGCTCGAGGTGAGGATAAAGGGTTAAGTCACCGAATATTGTCCTTTGCAGGCAGTCAGATGAACTGCAATAAATAATGGTTATTGCCTAAAGTCTTCATTACAGTGAACCTAAGAGACATGTAAATGAAACTGGTCGTCGGCGTCGTTGGGTAGGTTTCGGCGAGCATGTTTAATTATCATCTCTCGCTCCTCTCTTGCCCTTCTGCAATCCCCAGCTCAACCCCCATACATGAATATATCCACGAAGAAACGGCCTTACTCTAATAATAATGAATAAAGCCCCATGTTTTATTTAACACAGCAGAAGAGAGGATCATTCGAGTGGCGGCGGAGTGGATGTAGAGGCAGAAATAAGTGGGGTGAGAGACGTGCTCGCAAATATTCTCTGCACACGCTCGGCCATGCGTGGTGTGAATGTGTGCGTGCATGCATGCCGGCTCTTTTGCTTTTATTTGCACCACCGGGGAAGTGAAACCAGACGTTTGCAGCAAAGCTAACTGGTCAAACATGAAAATAAAAGACAAGAACAGAAAGCATGTACATATTCCTGCCTCTCTGTAATCATTCTTGAGAATGTTATTGGCATACAGAGAGAATCTAATAAGGTTGGGGTCCTTGAGATGCAGTCGGTGCTGTCAGAGAGAGAGCGTGGTTGGAGACCGAGCCGAGATTGGAGTGGGCTCTTTGTCCTGAGGGACGTGGAGGGTCCTTGCACTCTCCCTGTCCTCATTATGGCAGACAAGGTGCTCGGCCGCGAATCAATGGCGACGGCTTGGACACTAATACAGGGCACATGTGGCAATAGGTTCATGCGTGTGTGTCTTCGAGTTGGTTTTTGTCCTGGAAAAGCCGTCGTTAGACTCCTTGCACGTTTGTAGACCATGCAGTCCCTCAGTGCTCCAGTTAATGGTGGTCATTTTTAATGTTGAGTTATTGCGCCATTGCAGACCTATAATGAAAGTGAAATGATGGTGATTTCAGAGCAGCGGGGTATGAAGACTGAACCGTGTTTGCTCTGCCTGCTGATTCTGTGCTTTATACTGCTGTTCGCATGTGTCATCAGATGCAAATGTTGCTGGAGAACACAATTAACCTTTTTAACGGGCCTTTTCCATCTCTTGTTTTTGGTGCGTAGTGGGAATCTTGGAGATGTATTCTCTGAAAACAATACTGCATAAAGTAAATGTTGTTTTATGGATGTTTTTATGAGAAAACGAGATGCAACAGTTACAATTCTGTCTGAAATGTATTTAATTATTTGTTATTTTAGGACTCATAACTAATTAATAGTCATTTACACTAAATCTCTATAAAAAATAAAGCACACTAAGCCTCAAATCAATAGTTTTTGTCAAATAAATGTAGTAATGCTTAAGTAAATGTAGGTATTACAACAATGTATTTTACATTGTGAAAAATCTCTAATAAAAGACAAGAGCAACTTGAGTGAAGTCTTCACTGTAATATTGATGCATGACGTCAAAATGAATCATGCAGGTCCATAATTAAATATCCAACTAAAGCATTTTTGATTTGGCCATTAATGCATATTGAGTAAATGTAAAAAATCATTAACATCATCAGATAACAGACATGGTCCAAACATATAGTGCATCCCTAGTGATTTTTCTCTATCAAATGCAAGTGCGGTCTTGTTTAAATACAGTATATCATGGATTAAGTTGATTTTTCTTACTCCATTAGATTTTTTCTCTCTTGTTTTAAGCATACAGCTAAAAATACATATTCTCTGAAAACGAATCTTAATGTGTTGCACAGTAAAGCTTCTTGTTTTAAGGGTATTCTGTACAGTAGAAGAGTTCAGAAACCGGTTAGGAAAGTGATTGTTTGGCAGCGCAGGACCCTCCACCCGCGGGCCGCTGTCAGAGACTCTCGTACCGTTGCATCACCATCCGACTTTCGCCCTCTGCTGTGAAACCAGAGAGTTGAACGCGCTAAAGGGATTCGGTCGACATATTGAGTCCCTCCATTTCTGACAGCTGGCAGCGCTGGACCTTGTTGCTTTGCTTTGGACGAGGGAAAGAGAGACAGAGGAAAATAAATAAAGCAGAGAGAGAGAGAAAAGAAACACGGATCAATACATATTTCAACAGCTGCTCCCCGCGAGTGTCTGTGAAGAAATGGAAAGGTGCAAAGTTACTGAAAGAGAATGAAAGGGATGAACAACACGGGGGCAGATAGAAACGCATCGCACGAGATGGACGGAGCGGAGAGCGGCGCTGTAAACAAAAACTGATTTAGAGAACTGACAGATGGCGAGTGGGGGGGCAGAAAAATGCCAAAGACCAGCAGTAAACGAGCACAAGATAGATTGATCTGGAAGCCTATAATTACACACAATTAGAGCTGCATGAGAATGCATAGAGATTCTACATAAACATAAATAAAGTAAAGAGCAGAAAGAGAAGGAAGAACTTGTTGTTTATAGTTCAGCTTGCCACATAGAGTTATACAGATGCATTGTATAGACATTTTAATGCAGTTCATCCTGCTTTCATACAATGCATTTTGTTGAATGTTATTTCTTTGCCAGATTTCCTTTAAATTATCAGGAAAACTACATAGTTTTGTCATATATATACCATTGCATATATATACCATCGTCAAATAAAAAGTTTTTTTGTCTAATTTTATAGTTATTTTCCAAGGATATTTCTGTGTTGTTGTTTTTTTAACATGATTGACTAGACTCAACATCACAAGTTGAAGGCTCAACTGAGAATATGAAGATGTGTTTATTGCTTTTCCTCAGTTGCAGCATTAGTTACTCTATGACTGAAATCTTGCAGTATGAGTAATTTCATGATAAACTGCAAAAAAGGCTTTTTTTAAAACTCGTTTTACAGTTAAGTCTATTTAAAAGTCCTTGAAACGTAACAGAAACACAAGATATTCAGGCTAGTTTTCAGGGAATGTATGTTTAGTGTAAGTGTATTCTTCCAGTTAAACATCCCTAAAATAAGATCAAGAGCAAATATTAGAATTAAGTTTGTTTTGAGAAAACATCTTGAGCTAAGCTTGTCTCGAGTCTTAATATATATCGCACAGAGAAATGTTGTTTTAAGAATGTGTTAACTGAAAACATGGTTTGTTGATGTCAATTTGGATTTCTGTCCAAAATTGATAAGCCTAAAATGAGAATATGAAGGTTGATTTAATTATTATTTCTCAGTTGCAGCATGACCAAAATCTTTCATGGTAATGTGAGTATTTCTCAATTAATTCCAAACAAAAGAGGTGTTTTTTCCAGTTAAAAATATCAAAGATTCCTCTACTTGCACACATTTAATGCATGTTTAATATAAGTGTATTTTGTCTCAATGCACAGGTAGATTGTGTTCTTTGGGTAAAGTATAAACAAGTTAAAAATAGATGCACACACAGTAAGACAAAATACACTTATATTCAAGAAATGAACATGTATGAAAATAAGTCTTTGTTAACTACAAGTTAACGTAGATGGCTTTAAGGATATTTTGTACTGTAAAATAAATACCAATATATAATTTAGACCAAACCTTGACAGAATAATTATTTATTTATTAATTTTGATTAAAATATTTCTTTAAGACAAGATGCTTTCCAGTTTTATTTTCTTAATTTAATATATCTATTACTTTTGTAAACAGTAAAAATACAATGTATGGCTGAGTATATCATGACAGAATTATGTTTTTTAAGAGTTGCTTTTCATGTAAACACAGCTTGTTTTAATGATATTTTTACTGTAAAATAAGTAAAAAATTCTAGTAGAAAACTTAAATATAAAATACATACAAAA
The DNA here is from genome assembly GCA_003573665.1 of Oxygymnocypris stewartii. NCBI lineage: Eukaryota > Metazoa > Chordata > Actinopteri > Cypriniformes > Cyprinidae > Oxygymnocypris > Oxygymnocypris stewartii. The sequence continues at coordinate 61,656 of QVTF01009616.1, read as the reverse complement.
ATAAAATGTATAACAGTTACTTTTAAACAAATCATAACATAATTATGTGTTTATATTTTGGTTGAAATATTTATTTAAGGCAAGATACTTTTCAATTTTATTTCTTTATTTAATATTTCTTTATTAATTTATCCACTAGTGTTGTGAATTAAAAAAATGCATTTGAGTAAATCATGGCAAAATAAAAAATATTTAAGTCTTAAAAGCTTCTCATGTAAATTCAGCTTGTTTTAAGTATATTTTTATTGTAAAATAAGCAAAAAAGACTAATTCAAACCTGAAATATGAAATTGCACATGCAATATAAGATATTGGACATACAACTATACTGAATTACCAAAGCAGCATGCAGTAATCGTGGCCGTGTTGTATCTGAGAAAACAGCTGGATTAGACCAGACCTGATTCCCTCATTACTCAGTCGTGACATATATTGTAGAGTAACTGTTTTCTCCATAGTTTGTATGTATATAACGGCATGAATGACTGTACAGTGCTTGCTCTCAGGATCGGTACGGCCCTAATGCTGTGCTTCTCTCGTTAAAACATCCTTCCAGCAAGACGTGCCACTAATAAGCATGTGCTTCTGCGTATTACCCTGGTAATGAGTGGTTGTTAGCTCGGCTATGCCTCGCTAATGAAAACACGGCCCTTATATCCACGGCTTGTTCCGTGGAAAAAGTCTCAATTTGAGGTTACTGAGAGATCAGAATCTTATCAGCGCCACAGCATTATATGTGAGGACAACGAACATGTACACGGCTGCAGACAGATATACGGCCATCCGCTACAAGCATTGTTCAATTCCAACAAGGCATGGCGCCTGGTGTGATAATTCCCCAACGGAGATATTCGCCACAATTTTTAGCCATCCATTTTTTTTCTTGGTCAGGCACGTATTAGATATTCCAGCTGTGAAGGTGCAGATGGGACTTTATAGCAATCAGAAGCTGATATTAAAGAAATAACTCAGCCAAAAAATGGAAATGTTGAGGACATAAAGGGAATTGTTTCATTCTTGGATCCAGATTGATGTGGTCACTGTTAACGGTTGTAAAGGACAAATAGCAGCGTACGGCCGAATACATGATGAAAGAAGCATGATTTTTCATGTCATATATTCTTTATTTCTATAACTTGAGTACTTCATGGCAGAATATGTTTTTTTAGGTAAAATATTCATTAAAGGCAGTGTATTTCCCAGTTTTATATTCTTTATTTTACACATTTAACTGTTGTAAAGAAAACAAATAGCAGCGTATGGTGGAGTAAATCATGTCAGAATTATGTTTTGTACTTTAAGACAAGATACTTTCCAGTTTTATATTTGATACATTTGTTTGATATGTCTATAATTTAAATGTTTTTACCAAGAGGTTTGTCAACAAAATTAAAAGAGAATCGTAAAATTGATTCAGTGTTCAGATTCTATTTTGTGCATTATTGCATATTTAATAATTGTTTGTGTATTTTTCAGTTTTACATTTTTTTTATTTAATATTTCTGTAATTGTTGTAAAAAAAAGATCAGAATATGGTAGAGTAAATCAAGAAATAATTATGTTTTTTGGTTAATTTTTATTTTATTTTAATGCAAGATACTTTCCAGTTTTATATTCCAGATTTTATATATTTATATTTGATATGATTTGAGGGGTTTTACAGAGGGATTTGTTAATATAATATTGTTTTTTATTTATTTATTTTCAGTATTTTGTTTAACTCATCATTTGTCAACAAAAATAAATTATAATTTTAAACTTGGCTTCTTTCGGTGTTCAGATTATATTTTGGACATTTATGCATATTGGTGCATATTTATTTAGATATTGATGTATATTTATATTTTGAACATTTTGAAGGCATTTACAGATAGGAATGTTAATATATATATTTTTTATTTTTTCTGGCTGTTGACAGTGTTTTTGATAAGATTAATTTGTCAACAAAATGAATGTTAAATATGCTTTATTCAGTATTTTGTAAATCAGTGCATATTTATTTCGATAATGCATCAATTCAAACATAACATTTCAGAATGCAAATCAGTTGTCTCAGTGTACTGTGATTAATCAGCTGTTGAAGTATGGTAATATCCATTTGTTTTTACTCTATTGGCCTGTAGTCTAAAGGCTCAGATTTGGAGGATTTATTTTGCACATGAAAAAGCAGTAAAAGACGTGCGGCCTGCGTCGTGCTAACACCACACAGCTCTTGTTATTGTGAATTAGGGAATCGTGCTAATCGGGATCATGTGCACCGGTGTGATATTCCATTAAGGAAGCGCAGAGACGTAAAGGCATTAATTTGGGGGCGGCAGTGTGACATTTCTTTAATTGTGAGAAAGGAGGAGATCTCACGGCGTGATTGAGCGCTTGTATTACCCTAATTTGGTTCGCAGTCAGATGGCAGTGTGTTATCGCCCAAGGATGTGCCACTAATTTGGTGTTGGGGGATATTTCTCTGTCAGTGTCTTGTGTTCTTTATCAACAGGCGCCGATGAAGTTCCTTCTAAACATGACAAGTTGAAGCCTAAACCGAGGATATATGAAGGAGTCTTTAGCAGTCCGGTTTTCCCGCCGTCTCTGTGACCGTGCAAATGCATATCACCCGCATGCCACCAATTTCCCTCCATTTTCAATTTGAATATCATTAACCAAAAAGCCAATTTTTTAGCATTTTAATTAATATCTTAATGAATTCCGTCGCATTTATGTCCTGTTTGGGTGAGCAAGATATTCATGGGTAATGAAATTGACTTTAATTTCCGAATGAAGCCGCTCATGTAGTTCCGCCTTTGCTTTTGCTGCACAGCTTTTGGAGAGCTGCCTGCAAAGAAAACTTGAATTCATTGTTTAAATAGCACCATCCAATTAGTTAGCCATTTTGTGCTATATTTCTTCCATTTGCATAATCAAATAAGGTCATTTAAGGATTTTAGTCGCATTAATCCTGTATTTATTAGAATTAAAGCATCATTTTTGTCATTATTCCTCAAGCTCATTTGTAAGGTGATAAAATGAATTCCACTGACATTAAATACTGCTTAAAACACAAGGTGTGTGTGTGTGTGTGTGTGCGTGTGTGTGTAACATATATAGCAGTGTGGATAGTTTGTTCTTTGATTGTATATGCATGTATAGTAAAGAAGCTGCAAAACACTTCAGTCACACTTAAAAATGTCATTGCATTGTATTTAATGCCAAGCATCAATCTAAGTGTTATCTTTAAATAAACCGAAGCATTTTATTTTCATTTTGAACAAGTTGCATCACTGATCGCAAATTTGTCGTCGGTAAGATTTTGCAATTATTTTGAAAAAAGTATCTTCTGCTCACCAAGACTGTAAAAAATATAGTACATTTTTTTTTAATTTTTAAATATTTGTATAATTTAAAATAACTATTTTGTATTTGAACATATTTTAGTGTAATTTATTTCTGTGTTGCGCAGCTGTATTTTCAGCATCATTACTCCAGTCTTCAGTGTCACATGATCTTCAGAAATCATTCTAATATGCTGATTTGATGCTCAAGAATCATTTCAGATTATTGTGAATTTTGACAACAAAAAAGCTTCATATTTTTGTGAAAAATGTGATTTTTTTTTTTTTTAGGATGCCTTGAAGAATATAACGTTCAAAAGAACAGCATTTATTTAAAATCGAAAAATGAAGCAACATTATAAATAACTTTACTGTTACTTTTGATCAGTTTAATGCATCCTTAATGAATAAAAGTAATTTTTTAATGCATCTAGTATTTTCTATATTATTTTTTTATATTCAAATTCAGACAAAAAGCCTTGGACATTCTGGTTGTCAGATTTGTGTAACATTCATATGTCAACATAATGACCTCCATCTGAGGAAATATGATGTGAAATAGCTGATTAAAATCATTTGTGAATCAGAAAGTTGAGAAACACAAGAATAATTTCTTTGCAGATGCCCCTTGCTCTGATATTTAATGCAAGGACTTTTTTAGATACGATTTAACTGTCCAAAAGTTTCCAAATACTTGCATTGCATCCTGACACAGCCGTGCTATAAAGCTCTGCAAACTGCATTTCAATTCCTAAATGTACAATTCCTAAGTTTATAATTTTAATATATAATATTAAGTGTGAATCCAGCAGAAACGTTTGACAAGCGATTGACACAGATTGGTTTCTCACCTCTCGTTTGCACAAAGTTCAGCAACTTTCCTCAACTTTCTGAGGCGTGCATTACATTTTCAATATTCAAGGCTGTTGATAGATTTCAGAACTGACACAGAAACCGCTAATCAGCCAAGCGGACATTGTTATCGATGACAACAATCTCAAAAATGGGTGATTTATTGGCCTGGCTGATGGACCGGTCTGTCACTAGAAGATGTCATTACCCCACATTGACTTGAGTAAACTATCCTGATGTTTGACAGGGTTTTACACTAACATAGAGAGTATAAAAGCCACGATAACCAGCAGTGACGATCGCGCTCACATGATCTTTGCATGGACCACATGCATTCAAATCCATTAGCCAATAATGAGAACTTCACAAAGGCCAATTAGCTGCCTAATGTTGGGAAAAACTGTCATAATGCTGTTGAGATTTTGCTGACAAGTCAATGATCCAGCAAATACGAACCGTTTTTCCAGATCCACACAGATATAATTACATTTTTCATGAGATTTTTTTCCATTTCTATTCCATATGTCCAGTGTCCATCTGAACTCTCGATGGATATCGATCTGTTTACCCCAGATCTCTTAATACAGACATGGGCGATGTGAAACCGATATATGTGTCGATTCAATCAAGTAGACCTGAAAGAAGGAGGCTAAGATCCATCTCGCTTAGCCAACATTGACTACATGACATTATGATACTGTCTGTGCAGTAAAAATAGAGATTCAATCCATTCTGTCTCGGCCTGAACAAACTCGGCCTGTTTCACACAACCTTCATCTTGCCACGCATGAGCGTTGAGCACTTCGGCTGTAGATTTAAACAGAAAATAGAGTGATTTCTTCGGGATAACTCACTTCAAATGAGTTGTGTAGCACATAAACAGTTGAAACCATCTGGATTCAGTCAGATACACTGAATACAAAGTGCAATTTGTACCCGTCAGTGGGTGTTTAAGCTGTCAAGCCTGACCTTTGTTGCTTTATAAAAACCTAATTTAAGATGTTTATGTGAATGCATAGGAGAAACTGCACATTGTTGGGTTTTAATTTCATAACTTGTTTTATTCTGTGAAATCCACAAAAAAAAAAAATATTTTTGAGAATGTTTTAGCTGTTTTCGATCATGCATTTATAGTCAATGGGGTCAAAAACATCTCTGACTTTCATTGTATGGACAAAAACATTGAAAATCTTATTTTATGTTTCAAATGAGGAAAGAAAAATCTGAAAAGCTTTTCCAATTTAATCCCTCTTCTTCTTTTATCTTCATTAGCGTATTTTTAGTGGTCCTGCATTGTGATAAATGCATTTGTAAAGTGCAAAAACCATTTGGATTCAGTCAGATAATGAATAACAAATGATGTTTATACCATCAATAAGTGTTTAACCTGTCAAATCTGACAGATGGGGAATAGATTACGCTCTTACTTTATGTTGCTGTATAAAAGACTAACTAAATGAGTACATGTGTAACTTTTTACTTCTAGAGTTAAGGTTAAAATTAAGTAAATACATTTGGGAAACTGTATATTTCTTGGGTTTTAAAATGGTTGTTCGGCCAAAAACGTATATTGTCATTGTTTTCTCACATTCATATTTTCACACAAAAACATGCATACTGGAAGAATATTTTAACATTTCTTTTTCATAGAATTAACATCAGTGATGTTGCGATTTTAAGATGTTTAAGATGGCATGCACAGTACTTATTAAAGAGTGTAATAAAGTCTTTTCAGAAGGAGTTTTGCATGTCACACTGCAACTACCCTAATAAGTGTGCACTAAAGTGTGCTACAGCCTTACCTCTCTCAATTGCAGCAAATATCTGTCTGCCTGGTCAAAACTGCCAAAAACTAGCTTTGGATGTGTCTAGCTTTAATACCCAGACATGTCAAGTAAAATGGATTTGTAGTATTTACTGGCTTTAGTTAAACCATGCACACACATGCCAGGACATCTCGCTTCCAGAATGAGATTCCAGATGCTGCTTCTAAACAGGTCGTGCATCGTTACTGTGTGTTTGTCAGAGATGATTCATTGTGTCGTCATGATGTATAAAGTTGAAGCAGACCGTTCTTGTCATTGACTTGCTCTCAGTTTGAGTTAAATCTGTACACATGCACTCTAGATCGGATCGATTCTTTGTGACTATCTGCACTGCCTGGAATGGTCGATAATGTTTCATAAATCATTTTTGATTAATGAATGAGATTGCATTTAGTTAATTTTGTTTCACATTTTGGGAATAGTGATGTTGATATTGATTTGCTTGAATTATTACTAGCATGAGCCATAGTTAAAGCAATGGTAAATCATTCCTTGTTCATGTTTCACTGGCTTGTATTTGTCAAATCCAGTCACCTTTATGTATATGACACTTTATACCATACAGACCGTTTAAATAAATGATGCAAACTTCAAATATGACAAATTGCACTGAAAAGCAGCTCTATAAAGCAGTAAGACCTTGATCTTGGACTTTGTACTGCCAACTGTTTCATGGTTGCTTTTTAATGCAACAAGTGTTGCATTTTTGTAGTGTTTTTTTTCTCAGTGATAATAAAATTGCTTCTCCTAGAGGAGAATGAGGTTGTTCTTTCATAGCTTGTGAGTTCTCATTTATATTTGAGTATCAGCTTTGTCTTTCCATTAGGAGAAATACGAATAGAAACGATTAAGTTTACTGTCATACTATAAGAGTACAGAGCTATGAAATGAATGTGGAAAGCAATTCAGATCATTTATAATTTTATTTGCCAAGAATTTGATGATAAATGAATCATGGAATAGCTTATTATTAAGTATATGCACATATTTGTTCATGATCATGTTTTCAAAATGCACTATTCAAATAGCTTAGAATCATAAAACTAAGAACATAAATCTGTTAACAATTGCATTTTATCAGTTAAAAACTATGAACATAAAAATATGGCTCACTTTAGCAATATTCAATTTGTTAAAAAGCTTTAGAGGTAACTTCAAGTCTTCATTTGCTCTCCATTCATTCTCATTACTGTCTCATTTGTATCCCGTGGACTCTTGTGCATGGATTTATTTCTTCTGTAGAACCCAAAATGGTCATTTTCCCCATACAAATACAATGAATGGAGACCAGAGCTTTCAAGCCTCAAAAAGGGTGGAAAAGCACCATAAATGCAGTCCTTACTTGCAAGTCATCTGAAGCCATGTTATAGCTTTTTGTGAGGAACAGGCCAAAGCTATTCCTTTCAATAGCACCTAAAGGCTATTTATATGCGTGTTATACATTTGGTACATTGTGTTGTATAGTTTAAGTTCACAGTTTGAGATATTGTTGAGATCTCTGTATTGTTGAGACTCATGAGATTTCTTGATTTCTTTCAGAGACAAAGGTTCATTTACTCTCCATTCGTTCTCATTACGATCTCATTTGTGTCCTGTGAACTCTTGTGCATGACTTTCTTTCTTCTATAGAAGGCAAAATGATTTTTTTCTACAGAATGGTAATTTTCCCCAAGCAATTTCAATGAATGGAGACCAGAGCTTTCACGCCTTAAAAAAGGATGCAAAAGTACCATAAAAGCACCATAAATGCAGTCTGTGTGTGATAGCGTAAATCTTCTGAAGCCATACTATAGCTTTTTGTGAGGAAAAGAGTGCCACTATTCCTTTAATAGCACGATGAAATACATTTGATCAGTTCCTTTGTATTAGATTGAGATCTTTGACTCTCAGCACAGATTGAGACATTATTGAGATCTCGTTGAGACACATATATTATGAGATTACTGTAGTTGTCCAGATTAAGCTTCTGAGAAAGTGACTACAGCAAGTGTTCATTTGCTATTCATTGAATCTCATTACGGTTTCATTTGTGTTACATAAACTCTTGTGCACGACTTTCTTTCTTCTATTGAACCCAAAAGGATCTGGACATACGGTGCTATACAACACAATTGATCAAATGTAGAACACGATGCATATAAATAGCCTTTATGTGCCATTAAACGAATAGCTTCGGCCTATTCCACACAAAAATATATAGTGTGGCTTCCGATGACTTGCAATATGTCAAGTATGGACTGCATTTATGGTGCTTTTGCATCTATTTTTGAGGCTTTAAAGCTCTGGTCTCCATTCACTGTAATTGTATGCGGGGGGAAATCGGTAGCTATTCTATGGAAAAAAAACACCTTTTGGGTTCAATAGAAGAAAGAAAGTCATTCACAAGAGTCCACAGGAAACGAATGAGACAGTAATGAGATTCAATGGAGAACATTAATGGACACTTGCTGAAGTGACCTTCTTCTCAGAGGTTTCTTCTTCACAAAACACATTGTATATCCCTCACAGAGATTCAGTAGAGATCTCAACAATATCTCAAACTGAGTCAAAGATCGAAATCTAATAAAATGCAATGATCAAGTCTTTAAAATGGTGCATGTATGTAGTCTTACAGTGTTATTAAAGGAAAGCATCAGTGTGGCTTCAGTAGACTTGCATTATGGAAAGTATGAAGTGCCTTTATGGTGGTTTGGCATCGTTTTTTGAGGCTTGAAACCTCTGGTCTCCATTTATTGTAACTGCATGGGAAAATTACCATTATGGGTGCTACAGAAGAAAGAAAGTCGTGCACAAGAGTTTATGTAACACAAATGAAACCGTAATGAGATTCAATGAATAGCAAAGGAACACTTGCTGTAGTCACTTTCTCAGAAGCTTAATCTGGACAACTACAGTAATCTCATAATATATGTGTCTCAACGAGATCTCGATAATGTCTCAATCTGGAATGTGTGGAATAGGCCGAAGCTATTCGTTTAATGGCACATAAAGGCTATTTATATGCACCATGTTCTACATTTGATCAATTGTGTTGTATTAGTCGTATCTGAAATGGAACGTGGTTCTTTAGCACCGTATGTCCAGTAAAGCGGCTTTAGTTTCAGTGCCGTGGCAGTAGCAGTGAGATAAGCACCGATGGGGTCTTTAAGTGGATCACAGGAGTGATGATGGTGGTTACTCAGTCGAGTTAGTGTCAAACCCCTCCCGCTCTTAATACGCCGGCTGTTTGTTGCACTGGCGGCTTTAATCACGACGGCATCGGAGGTTTAATCCTGTATGCTCCCATTACACCGGAGTCAAAGCACTTTCACACCCCAGTTAGTGTCATATTCCAGCGGTGCCGGTGTTGTGTAATGCACTCAAGGAGTGCTAATGCTATGCCTCATTGCGGGGCTGCCTCGTGTTTATTAAATTGCGAGGTTGCACCAGTTGGCCTGAGCTGTTTTGATGCTCCTCTGTTGGGTGATGTTTGTGTGGTTTGTCGGGTAAACATGGCGCCTCTGGTTGCTTTCGCAGACTGTCTGTCTCCCACCTGCTTACCCACACGGCTTCCAACAGCGCACGAATGCAATCAAACGCATTTACTGCGCTCGCCATGCATTCTAACACGCTTCCTGTTGGAGAAACCTTTCGTCCATGGAGACTTCTCAGGCATGATTGTTTTTTAAACTACATCATAGTCTGTCATGTACTGATTTGAGTGTAATTGTGAACTCTGTATGTTTTACTAAGGTTGCAGTGATTATTGCCTGAATTTGTCTATTATGTAAATTCTTTTATAAGAGCAAGTCGCACAAGTTACTTGTTAAATTAAATTTTTGAAATTTGGGCTGCAACAGTATTATGATTCTGACTGATACCATTTAAAAGTTTGGGTTGGTAAAATGTAAAGTTTTTTTTAAATAATAATTTTCTCCCCGCCAATTGGTTGCATTTATTTGAAAGGTACAATAGAAACAGTAATATTGTGAAATATTATTACAATTTCAAATAAAATAATATAAATAATAAATGCCAAAATAAAATGTTGTATGGTAAGCCGATAATTACTTTAATGTCAAGGGAGTTAATTGAAAAACCATTCCAATATTTAACTGCAATATATGCAATATTCTATTAAAATATGATATTATTATTATTATTATACAATATTTTTCTACATAAACAAAAAATAACACAAAAAATAATAAATAATAAAATTGTATTAAAATACTAATATATTTAAATAATAACTACAAATTGTAATGTAATCTATATGTGTGTGTGTGTGTATATGTATGTGTGTGTATGTATGTATATATGTGGGTGTGTGTGTGTGTGTGTGTGTGTATATATATGTATATGTATGTGTGTGTATGTATGTATATATGTGGGTGTGGGTGTGTGTGTGTGTGTGTGTGTGTGTGTGTGTGTGTGTGTGTGTGTGTGTGTGTGTGTGTGTGTGTGTGTGTGTGTATATGTATGTGTGTGTATGTATGTATATATGTGGGTATGGGAGTGTGTGTGTGTGTGTGTGTGTATATATATGTATATGTATGTGTGTGTATGTATGTATATATGTGGGTATGGGTGTGTGTGTGTGTGTGTGTGTGTGTGTATATATATGTATATGTGGGTATGGGTGTGCAAAGTTTTCTCTGCTTTCTTGCCCTAAAAAGGACCTACAAGGTTAATGCAAAAACTACGATGAAATCATGACATTAAGAATGAATAATCATTTTAATATGTTGACTGACAGCACTAATAAAAATGTAATTCGTAATGTCTTTTTTCTTTCCAAGTACCCCCAGATGGGAACTGCTGTTTCAGAGTGTGTGTCATGCTCACGGTGACATACAGAGCTCGGCAAGATTTCTTTTCAGCCCACGCAGAAATCTATGTTTGAAAAAGTGCTTCTTTTTAAGCTGGATGTGATGCCAGCATTACTTGAACCACCAACTGTTATTTTACCCAGAACGTTGGCAAAAAGATCTGAATCTGTAATAAGGAAGCACCAGGCAGCGCGACGAGAAATCTAGACATGTATAATATAGCGGAAAGACAGATTTCTCTGTGGACCCACTAGTTAGTGGAAAAACAGTAGGTAATTTGCACCATCATTTTTAATGCAGGGTTGTGTGAGAAAACACAGACGTGCTCAATTCAGACAGGATTAAAATTGCAAAGTATGTCTGTGCAACACTAATTTACCTGAAACCTCAGGGAAAACCAGTCCCGTCCGACTAGGGCTTAAATACACCGCAATAAAAGCCATCTGCCGGTTTCTGGGCGTCTTTTGGGAGGGACGTTCTGGAGGAGACGGGACCCGGTTTATCCTCCATCTCCCGTGTAATACGAGCCCGTCTGTCTCCGTGCAACGCACCTTTCTCATGGAGGTTAATGGGAATGACACGAATATTAATACCACCATTATTGCTAAGCCTGTGAGATGTGTTTGAGTTTGACACGAGAGCGGCTCTTGTGAAGGCAGGCAGCGGGGTCACGCTCCGGGTCGGGTCGCTGACATCCACCGTCGACCCTTAGACGTGATGAACATCCATTCCTCTCCAACTTAAGATTCACTCTTGAGTCATAACACCATCTGCAAATTGTTTCTGACAAAGTCAGCACCGCCGAGGCTGTAAAGTCCTTACATGGATGGGAATGAATCAGGGAAACTTCAACCTGCTGGCTAATCAGTCACAATACTAGGATACTATACTATATGTAATATATATGCAATAAATGACCGTTCATTCATCATCTGCTCACCCTCGTGTTGTTTTAAACCTGAATGCCTTTTATTACAGAATCAATAGACTCCTTGCACCGTGATCAGACTCAAATTGACTTCATTGTTAGATGAAAATCATCCCTTCTGCTGCAGTTCTCGAATCTCATTCTGCATTTTGTATGTTTCATTTGGTGTATAACCAAACATGAAAACTTTTGTGTTGATGATAAGACTTTTTGAATCAATTGAGATAAATAACAACACATTTTCATCATGTTCCTCACATATGAAGTCCCTTATGCTCATCGAGGCAGCATTTATTTAAACTAAAATACAGAAAATACTGTGGAAAAAATATTGTAATTTAAAATAAATGTCTTCTATTGTAAAATGCAATTTATTTCTGTAATTTAATGCTGAATTTTCACCATCATTACTTCAGTCTTCACGTCTGTCACATGATCCTCATTCTAATATGCTGATTTGCTGCTTAATAAACATTTCTTATTATAATTTGTTTAAAATAGTTGTTCTGCTTCTTATTTGTGTGGAAACCATGATACATTTTTCTTTTTAGGATTATTTGATGAAAAGAAAGTTCAAAAGAATTGACTTTTGATCAATTTAATGTGTCATTGCTGAATAAAAGTAATAATATATCAACAATTTATTTTTGAACAGCAGTGTTAATATTATGACTTGCATGAGTCATAAAGACTACTTTACCATTCTCAATTTTTATTTGATATTATTATTATTATATTTGCGTTTTTATGATTTTTCAAGATTCTTTTAAAATTCCTTTTTATCTTTCAAAAAATTAAATAATAAAAAAATCAGTATACAGTGCTTTAACTCACATTCTTGGCTGTTTTTCCCATCAAATGTGTCTCATGAACTATGAATGAGCGAAACCACTTTAATGTTTTTTTTATTAGATTTTTTATATTTAATATTTTTATTGGTGTTGTATACAATTTTTAAAGATTTACGATTCTGAAAAAAAAATTGTTTCAAAGACAAACAATTCGGCATGCGAGGGTGAGCAAATAATAACTGAATTTTCATATTGAAATGAACTACTCCTTTAACTCACAGTCTTGGCAGTTTCTCCCATCAAACCCGCCGCCGCCGCCGTGACTCCAGCACCAGCCGCGTCGGGTCTCGTATACTTTGGACTGGGTTAAATTGCCGCCCCTTCAGAAGTGCATTGCAAACCCCCGCGGGACCTCGGCTGCGATTGCTTTCCTCTTTCTCTCCGCACGCCTCCAGTCCTATCACAGCACCAGCAGCTGCTTAAAAATTCATGTGTGTGGATTTTGGGTCATTAAAGAGCAATCATTTGGGTTTCTTTAATGAAATCCAATATTCATGAAAATTGATTTTTCTTGGTCTGTTTTTTTCTTTCCTTGTCGTCCTTGGCTGTGTTTGCATGCATTTGTTGGTTTTGGTTAAGAATAGCATAGGTTAATGTTATCTCATACCGTGGGGCCAATTATTGCATGAGTTGGCGGCGAAGACGGCTAATCACCTGATGCATGACTCCTAGGGTTCACCACCTAGTTTAAGACGTTGTGTCCAGCGGCAAGGCACTTCTTCTGTACTTATTCCTGGAAGCGCCATTCTTCTTGAATAAAAATCAGCAGGGTTTACGCAAGAGTATTAAAGGGATAGTTCACACAAAAATTAATTATTTTACTAGTTCCAAACCTGTATTAATTTCTTTGTTCTGCCGAACACAAAGGAAGATATTTTGAAGAAAGTTTGTAACCAGGCTGTTTTCGGGCAATACTATGGAAGTCAATGGTGCCCCAGAACTGCTGTGTTTCCCGCATTCTTCAGAATATCTTCCTTTGTGTTCAGCAGAACAAAGACATTCATAAAGGTTTGGAACTACTTGAGAGTGAGTAAATGATGACTGAATTTTCATTTTTGGGTGAACTGTCCCTTTAAGGTGAGCCGTGGTTGGTACGGACTTTACTAGTTAATTAGTTGGAGTAGTTATTCTTAGCCTCAGGTGGCACACGTCTATTGATGCCCACAGTTTGTCGACTGAGCGTCTGATAAATATTGCAATCAAAACTGAAAAGTACCTTGAATGCAGTGTAAGTAATTTAGATAAAAGCATCTGCCACATGCATACATGTAAATGGAAGTATTCTAAAAATGGCAGATGTAAATTCGTTGGCTAGTTTTAATGCGGTTTCTTCTGTGATTTGTATGCAATTAATATGCAATGCTTTTTCCAGACTAGTCCATTAACTGTTTTAGGCAAAACCCACCCCTAGTTATGCACAAAAACTTACTTTATATGTCAATCATACAGTCTTTTCCTGTCGTGTATTGGCCAAAATAATCTTCCAAATACAAATGTTGTTTTACAATATAAGCATGTAGCAATAACCCAAATATCATGGGATTTGTGATGCAATGCCCATGTTAACCTTACACAATGCAAATCCACGATGAAGAAAACTCTAAAGCAGCGGTGCCCAACCCTGCTCCTGGCGATCGACTGTCCTGCAAAGTTCAGCTCCAACTCTAATCAAACACATCTGTCTTTAGTCTTCAAGCGATCCTGAAGATCTTAATTAATTGCTTCAGGTGTGATTGTTTAGAGCTGGAGCTGAACTTTGCAGGACAGTTGATCGCCAGGTGCAGGGTTGGGCACCGCTGCTCTAAAGCATACTCTAGTCTATCCTTTCAAAGTTTGGGGTTGGCAATATATGTTTTCAAAATGAGTCTCTTCTCCTCCCCAAAGCTGCATTTATTTGATTAAAAACACAGTAAAAACAGTTGCATGTTGAAATATTATTACAAATCCAAATACATATTTTCTATTTGGATATATTTTGAAAAATGTAATTTATTTCTGTGACACAAAGCATCATTAGGATTTTCAGCATCATTATTCCAGTCTTCAGTGTCACATGATTCTTCAGAAATCATTCTAATGTGCTGATTTGCTGTTCAAGAAACATTTATGATTATCAATATTGAAAACATTTTTGTTGTTGTTGAAACCATGATATTGCACTCAAAACTGCCAAGTAGTCCAAAACTGGAATATGCAATTAGTTTTCTATGCAGTTTTGTTGGTGTTTTTCAATGCATTTGTGAAATGGTTAGTGTTTTATGCCATTATTTGAAGACTTTTTCCAGACCAGTCTATTTCGTGCAAACCCAACCCTAAATTTTGCACAAAAATTAACTTTTTCAATCTGACAGTGTTTTCCTAACCAAAATAAGCTTCCAACAGTAAATAAGACCTAAAACTGCTGTTTTACCCAAATATCATGGGATCGGTGATGCAACGTTCATGTGAAGCTTACAGAACGAAGGCGTTTAGAAGCAAAACTCTTTGTAATGGCTCCATTGTATCAATGATTCAAAATACACATGATAGCAATAAACAATGACATCCAACTGGGCGAGAATATTGACTAAAGAGTTTGAAATTCATAGCAGCTGTTTCCTCAAAGCCGTCCTGATAATCCACAGCTCCCCTTTCTGCTTTTAAACATCATCTTTTTCTTGTCTTCTTCTTTCACTGCCAATAATTGCACTGTTGAAGGACACATCCATATTGTTAGTTCCTGCAGCTTGCGCTGGCTTATGGCTGCTTTGTGTTTTGTATCAGTATATGCTATAGCACAATTACATACTTCAGTGAAGCAGGGGAGGTGATCTTCTCTCAGTGTGTCTGATTGTTTTATTTCAGTCGTTTTTCATTTGTCGTCATCCCCGACCTTATCGCTTTTCCCATTGCTGAATGGACTGGAGAGACTCTCAGAGCAGCGGTCCACACCTTCTCTGCATCGCGCTGTTTTCTATGCTCTTTTTTTGTCTGTTTTTGCACCCTGTAGATATTCTGTGCCCACATATCTTTTTCCTCGCATTCTGTTTCTCCCAGGCCACATTGGCCATGGTGAGGCCAAGAGAAGGCCATGCAGCGCTGCACAGCATGGTGTTTTTGGAGTGCAAATGCAGAGGTAGACAAAAGAGCTCAGAGATTGTGTGTGTGTGTGTGTGTGTGTGTCTCTCTGTGTGTGTGTGTGTGTCTCTGTGTGTGTGTGTGTGTGTGTGTCTGTGTGTGTGTGTGTCTGTGTGTGTGTGTGTATTATGCATGAAATGAAGAGTGTAGCCACGCACATATGTATCGGCGAGATAGAGAGTGGCAGCCCTCAACTGATGGGTTGCCTCCCAAAAATGGGTCGCGGGTCTTTTCTGATGGGTTCATGTACTGTTAGAAACAACACAATGCGTAATGCAATAATAAAACGCAACTAATCATATTATCGTGCATTGCTAGGATAACAAAACAAGCTTAAAATAGGCCCTGTTTGAATAGGGTTCAACAAAAACACCTAGACTACATGTGTGTCTCTTTTTGTAAGCTGCGCTCAAGCACTTTTTACAGCCTTAAGGTGTTTTATGAAATAAATTTGCATTTAAAATGTATTTTACATTTTATTAGGTAAAAACAATATTTTTAAAACAATACCATGCACTAAAATGTGTATGTGTTGTAAAAAAAGGCTGTAGACAAATGCTTACACAAACTGATGCTGTAATGCAGTTTTCCTGTGCATATCTGAAGATTGATTTTACACTGAGGCCTTGTCGTACGAATTCTTTCCCTCGTTTCATTGTACTAATTATTTCTGTCATTTTAGTAAATCTAAGCCACATTTTACCAATTCATTCCTTTTAGTAAATTGTGACCACGTCGTATTAATTCAATCCCTCGTTTTAGTAAATCGTGACCATGTTGTACTAATTTGTTCCCTCAATTTAGTATATAATGGCCAAACTGTACTAATTAGTTCACTTCTTTTAGTAAATCATGGCCACATCATTGTAATCAATTCCATCAGTTTAGTACAACATGGCCATATCGTATTGATTCATTCCCTTGTTTTAGTAAATCGTGGCTGTTGTGCTAATCCGTTCCCTCGTTTTAGTACATTGTAGCTACGTTGTACTAATTCATTCCCTTGTTTTAGTAAATCGTGCCTGTGTCATGCTAATCCGTTCCCTCGTTTTAGTACATTGTAGCCACGTTGTACTAATTCATTCCCTTGTTTTAGTAAATCGTGGCTGTTGTGCTAATCCGTTCCCTCGTTTTAGTACATTGTAGCCACGTTGTACTAATTCACTCCCTTGTTTTAGTAAATCACATTGTACCAATTTTTTCCCATGTTTTAATTAAATGAAAACATGGCCACAACTTAAATAAATGAGGGAACGATTGAATAAAATGAACAAACAATTTTTTGGCCGCATTTCATATTCGAGGCTCAGTACCACGTCTTTCTGACAGAATAATGTGAGCCAGAAAAGAGTCACTTTCATTGTGAGTCTGGGCCGCCGCTGGTCATGTTGGAGGAAGACGACACAGAGGTTGTTTTAGGACTGCCACCTGTTCAGGCGAGCCGCGAGTCAGAAGTTACACACAGTAACGGGCAGCCGCCTCGGGCCAGTCTCTTCATCTCCCATGTCTCTCTGTCTGTGGTCTGCCACAGAGACGGGAGAATAAAGCCATCACGCCTCCACGGAAAACCAGCCCGCGCCCTATTAACAAGTACATTCTAATTGGCTCTGTGGTCTGACAGGCAGTCGACGGCTCTATGAGATGAGGAATATGCTAAAAATACATTCCAGCAGGAGACCGCTGGCCCCCGAAAGCAGACGGATGTCAGACGGATACAAACAACTGAAGAGACCGAAAGCTGAATAAATCAGATGCCACAACATCCAGCAGTGTGAGTGTGTGTGTGTGTGTGTGTGTGTGTGTGTGTTTTATTATAAATTGTCATGCTGTATCTCAGTGGTGCTCAGCTGAGTTTCATGACCCAGTCTTACATTGGACATCAAGTGGCTGGTGTACTGGCAGCTGTGTTTTGTATCATTGGAGATGGTTTCTAGCTGGTCTAAGATGGTAATTTGCTGGTTCAAGCTGGTCGGTAGATAGTTGGACCTAAACCACCTATCATTTTCCAAAACATAGCTAAGTGCTCAAGCTGGGCTTCTGGATGTCCTGTGGTGTGACATGCTATATGGGTAGAACTATTCTAAACAACATCTTACTATTTTAAATAATTGTTTTAGTGTTATTTGTTATCATAATAATCAATTAATTTAATGCGATGCTAAAACTCAACAAACCATAAAATGTCACAACAAGCTTAAAATAGGCCCTCTTGAAATAGGTTTCAACAAAAACACCTAGATTAGATATGTGTCTCTTGATGTAAGATGCACTAAAGCAACTTTTACAGCCCTGAGATGTTGATTTCTGCATTTTATGAAATGTGCATTTTTTTTTTTTTTACTGTATTAGGTAAATCATATAGTTTGATGTACTGTATATGGGTCTTGGTAATAATTAATATATTTCATTGTGTGATTTTACTGATGTTTTTTTATTTTGTATGTTATTATAATTTATCTACTACTTTTTAAAATTGTATTTATTTAAAATGTATTATAATTATTAGTATGATTTATTCATGCAGCTGTGGACATGTTCTAATTTATTATTCTCTGTATTCAGCATCTATTCGTCTTCAGTGTCATTTTAATTTTAATTTAATATGTCATATAGTTGGGTCTATATGGGTCATGGTAATATTAATACATTTCATTTTTGGTTTTAAGGCTGTTTTGTGGACATTTTGTAGCAAAAACCATGAAGTTACTTCATTAACACAGAACAATTAGCCTATGGAAAATGATATAACATGACAGAGGCAGGATTAGAAAAAAATTTGCAAATGTGTAATTAATTGTTTAAAGATGTCAAGATGTTAAAAGGTTAAACTTTTGATAAATATATTAGGTATTTAATTTTTCCCACCATTTTTTTTCTATCTTTAATGGTCTTGCAGCTTCATGGCTTTTAAGAAGTCTCTTAAACAATAAGAGATGCATAAATAATAATTTGAGTCCAAATGCTGTAGTTTGATTGCACACATGACCTTTGATATCAACACACTGGAAGCTTTTTCTCCTCCATTTGTTGAGAAGTCTATTTATTTTGCACAATTAAGTGCAAAATCAAGTTATTTGTATTGGTATTGTTCTTTCCCAGCATTCGTGACCCAGTTTTCGGTCTTGACCCAACTGGTCTTTCCGTGCTAAACGGCAACAGAGAAAATAAATTAAACAATGCGTTTTATATCTTCAGTGCAAGTGATAAATAAAATAGTCAGAATCTGTCAACAGCAAGACTCCCTCCCTCTCTCTCTCTCACACACACACACACACACACTCACACGTAGCACAGCTCTAGATTGAAATCTGGAAACCCATTTGCTTTCTTCCTTCTCTCCTCCAGCCAGGCGGCGTCAGGCAGTCGGCACACGTCCTCTTCCGCACATTTCCTCCTTCACCTCCATTGTGCCTTTACTCGTCCCTCTCTCTCTTTCCATCCCCTCGCCGTCTGCTGCGAGCTCTGTGGAGAATTTGGCCAAATTACCTGTCATAGCTGCAGCTACGTGTAAATAAGACAGGGAAGTGTGTCGCTTTGTGTCTCTTTCTCTCTCTCCCGTCATCCTCCATTCCTCTCGCCGCTTCTCTGTCCGTTTCTCTCCGGCCATCCTTCTCTTTGTCCTGAGACGAAGATGTCAGTCTCTGTCATATTTACATCATCCTGTGAAAGTGAACACACATATAGCCCCGCTGACTGCCTGTTATTTAGCCGAGGATCCCCAATCAATCTGAAATCACGGCCGCTGGTGTGCGTTTTTCCAGAGAGATAGAAAGCATATGTTCACATGTATGTTGTGTGCTTGTGATCATGTGTAACGGATCATTTTATTGCTCATATGTTATTGTTTTGTAGCTCAACAGTTGTCATTTATGGTTTATTGAAGGATTAACTTGCTTTTCCTTAAAGTCATTAGAAGAAATACAAAACACAGCAAAACAGTAATTAGTTAAGGATATTGGGATATGAATTTGATATATGTGACCCTCTCTATAAAAACCAGGCTAAAATCTAATTCCGAGATAACGAGCATCAAAGTTTGATTACAAGCATTCATTTCACTATGATTTCAATCTTTCTCATGGTCTTTGTTGAAAACTGTGTTCTTCTAAAGTGTAGAAAACTCAGAAGAGAAGACCAGGAGACTTCGGATTGGATTGTCAGCAGAATTTCTTTATTCTATGACATGTGTTGTTATCTGCAGTCATCGAAAATCTCATCTTAAGTCATTTTTACAGGGTATCTTTATAGTCAGGATTGGAGGAGGGACTTTTTTAGGTTGAGACAAAACATCAAAGCTGAGGGCAATAAACCTAAATCTCTCAGTAGTCATTGATCTCATTGACAAAAGGCACAGCTGTCCCAAGCCCAAATGGTCAGGAAACAATCTCAAACACCTTTGCCTTGCCCGACACCTCTTAGTCAGGACGTGAATTCAAATCAAACATAGAATAACATTTGTGATCCTTCAATCCCCTCTTTGAGAGTTCTAATAACTCTCACAAAAATACAAATTTAGACACTTAAAAGTTAATTCTTGTAACTTGTAATCGTTACAGGCAAATAGTACATGTTCTGTGTTGTTTATATGTAATTGCATGCTGACACAGAAACAAAACATGCAATTAGGGTCCGTGAAGATTTTACGGGTAATAGTCTCTGCGTTGTGTATTTTTATTCTTTTTCTTCTTCTTTCTTTTCTCTTTCTTGTGTGATAGTTGGCTCGGCGATGGGTCTAGTTGTTTTCTAGAGGTTGTGGCTTTATCCGCAGGTGAGAAGGGTGGTGCATATGGATCTCAGGACAGCCATCAAATGGTATCTGCACAGAGGAAGAAAGAAACACAAACAAGAGAGAACTAACGGCACAGAGCAGTATTTGTAGAGTCTGCATACATTAGGGTTGTATCCTCTGTTCAAAATATAGTCTGCTATGGTTGTTCCTTCTTTCCCTATTTCTCAATTCCTGCGACACCTAAAGAACAGTGAGGAAAGGATGGACTAATGGAGGGGAAAGGCCTATGAGGAAATCTTCACCTCAGGGTTGGCCCCCGAAGCCTGTTGCTTTCGGTTCTTCCCTGGGCTCCTCACTGGTTCTTGTGTCTGCCCTATCCTATCCCTGCAGGGGGAGGAACAACCTTAATATGTGACACATGAGTCCAAGTTTTCCTTCCCTGACACAATACTGCAGCTGCTGTAATCAACATCACTTGATGTGGTCCGTACCACTTAGGCTCTAATGGCTTGTTTTTGAATGTCTTTATCATGACCCATTGACCTGGGACGATTGTGTGTCCACCTTCTGGTGGAGTCTGCCAACACGACTCAACTCTCTCTTTGGCACTCTGCACTGCCTTTGTGAGGTTTTCACAGTAAGCGATCAGGGCATCTGAAGCAATGTGCACATCAGCATTTCTAAGATCAATCACACCTGGCATCTGCATTGGGCGTCCAGTAATAATCTCATGAGGGCTCAGTCCTACTGATCTGTTAGGTGATGCTCTCATACTACACAGTACTGCGGGCAGTGCTTCAACCCATGGTACTCCTTCCTGATGCATTTTGCTTAGCCTGGTTTTGATTGTTCTGTTTGATCGTTCAACCTGTCCTGATGCTTGTGGCCTATAGGGGCAGTGAAGGTTCCACTTAATCTTCAACATTCTAGACACTTCCTTGACTACCTGTCCTGTGAAGTGGGTACCTTGATCTGAGTCAATGCAATCTGGTAATCCCCATCTGGGAATGAAATCAGTGACAAGACATTTAGCAGTATGTGCAGCTGTAGCGCGCCCTGTTGGATAAGCTTCTACCCATCTTGAGAACTTGTCTATTACTACCAAAACGTCAGTTTTTCCTTTACAAGGGGGCAACGATATATAATCAACTTGCAGGTGACGAAATGGCCCTGGTGGAGCTGGGGTATGTGCTGCTGGTGTAATGGTTGCTGGTACATCATTATTTTTCTGACATGTAACACATCTCTTGACTGTTTCAGTGGCTGCGTTTCTGAATTTTGGATTCCACCATTGATTTGAGAACCTGTGATTCATCGTTGCTGGACCACTATGACCCAAACTGTGTATTTGTTGAGCCAAATATGGCAACAGTGATTCGGGAGCAACATACTTTCCCCCTTTGGTCCAGCAGCCGGATGAATCCACAGTGGCTCCTTTGTCTAACCATGTCCATGCTTCATATAGAGGAACGTCTTTATACAGATCAACGATTGATTCAGGAGGTAGAATTATCTTCTGTGCTGTACTACCTGAACACACTTGTACAGTTGCATAGAAACAAGCCTGTTTAGCCGCTACATCAGCAAGAGCATTACCTTTAGCTTCCGTAGTATTAGTTGTGAGATGTGCTTTCACTTTGATCACTGCTAATTTCTTTGGGAGTTTCATGGCAAACATTAAATCTTTCACTAATCCAGCATGCTTAATGGGGGATCCAGCAGAAGTTAGAAATTTTCTGGTTTGCCAAATGACACCAAAATCATGAATTACCCCAAAAGCATACCTGGAATCTGTGTAGATATTTGCAACCGATCCTGAAGCTAGCGTGCATGCTCTAGTTAAGGCTACTAGTTCTGCAGCTTGAGCTGAAAAATGATCTGGAAGACGACCTGAAGCAACTACTTCAGTGGTGGAAGTTACTGCATATCCTGCTCGTCTGTTACCTTCAATAACTTGAGCTGAACCATCAACAAACAACTCCAATTCTGCGTTCTCTATGGGAGTTTCTGCTATTTCACTTGTCGCTGCATATGTAAGCGTAACACAATCATGAGTCATTTCGCCTTCATCCTCTAACACAAATTCAGTCATTGCAGACATCATACATGAGGATGGGTTCGTGACTGGTGCACGCTGTATAACAATATTCGGGGCTGTGAGAGTTGCTAACCAATTTCCCCAACGGGAGGAGGTGACAGAAGTGACTTTTGCTTGATTCATTAGTGCGGACACTGTGTGAGGGCATTTTACGTTTACAGTCTGACCTAACACCATTCCTGATGAAGCCTGAAGCGCTAGATGAACTGCCTGTACTGCTCTGAGGCATGGGCCCATACCTTGAGCGACTATGTCAAGTTTACCGGAATAGTAATGAATTGGGCGTAAGCTGCCCCCATGATCTTGCATTAGACATGCAGTCATAAAGCCTAAGTGTTCATGGACATAAAGCACAAAGGGTCTATCAGATTGGGCAATTCCTAATGCTGGTGCTTGACATAGTGCTCTCTTCAAATCATTAAAAGCTTTGAGATGAAGTTCTTCCATACAAACAGTATCTGAATCTTTACCATGGCCTTTCAACAAATCATAGAGAGGCTGAGCAATCGAGGCATAGTCTTCAATCCAAGGTCTACAATAACCTGTTGTTCCTAAAAATGAGCGGAGTGTTTTAATGGTATTAGGCGGAGGTATGGCTTTGACTGAAGCCGCTCGATCCTGTGTAATGGATCTATTTCCTGCACCAATTGTTTGACCCAGAAATGTGACTTGCTTTTTAGCAACTTGAGCTTTGTGAAAGCTGCATTTGTGTCCTTTTTTATGCAAATAGTCCAACAATGATGCCAATTCAGTTTGATGTACCTCATGATCTGTTGAGGCAATCAAAATATCATCGACATATTGGATCATAGTGGACTGTTTTACCGGACATTCTGGGTCACACAAATCACGTCTGACAGCCTGATGATATATGGTTGGGGAGTTTTGAAATCCCTGTGGCAATCGTGTCCACTGGTATTGTTCATAGTCAACTGTGAAAGCTAACCATGGCTGGCTGTCAGAGTGCAACGGTACAGAAAAGAATCCATTAGACATATCAATTACTGAAAAAATCTTACAATCTAATGGTAAGCCATTACAAATTGTAGATGGATCTGCCACTAGGGGGGTGATTTTTTCAATATGTTTATTGGCTACTCTGTAGTCTATTGTAAGTCTCCATGTCCCATTAGATTTCTTGATGGGCCATATGGGTGAATTACATGGACTGTTGGTTTTAACTAGCACTCCTTGCGTCAGCAAATTTTCTACAATAAGTTTGATTCCCTGTATAGCTTCCTTATTAATCGGATATTGTTTGGTGACCGGAGGTGGAGTTCCTGTCAATTTAACTGGTTCTACACCTGTCAACAACCCACAATCATCCTTGTCTTTAGCCCAAATTGGATGATTCTGTAAGAAAGCATACTCGGGAGGGGTTGCATTATTGGTAGAAATCTGTGCTGAGGAAATTTTTACGCTAGTAGATTCTGAGGACATGTCTAAAGTTAGATTTATTTGTCTCAGAAGATCCATGCCTAAAATTGCACCTGTATTTAATGGAGCGCATAGTAATTTTGTAGTCAGAGTTTTTGGGCCAAATTGTACCTCTATGGGCGGAGTTTCATATAAAACAGAATCTTCACCTATTACACCAGTTAAACAAAGTTTGGTTTTCTTGTATGGGATGTTTAAACCTTGTGCCAATTTTGTAGGAATTACTGTAATTTCTGCACCTGTATCTAGCAAAAAATCAATCTCTTTCTCTTTTATGCTACCTTTCACAAAAATTCTTTGGTCATTGTGTTGGATTACAGGGGAAAGGTAGCTACTCACAGCCCCAATAATTAGTTTTTTTTCTGGTCTTGTTGTGCTCTTAGAAGAGCCTGAACTAGCTGTCCTACAGTTTCAGTGGTCACTGGCGGAACTACTTCAGGGTTGTGTGCAGGCTGAGAAGGAGCAGAATTATGCATAGCATTTCTTTTACTATCTTGCAACTTCTTCCTACACTCTTTCTCCCAATGTCCAAATTTTTCACAGTATTTGCATTTGCTTTCTCTTTTAGACCATCTATTGTCTTGTTTCGTTGTGTTAAACGTAGCTGCTGCTACTCTTACTTTTGCCTTGACATCAGCGTCTCTTTCCCATGTAGCTAACCTGTCTAGGTTACTTCTGAGAGTTCTGTTAGACCAAGTTAGATCTAAGAATGGTAAAGCTTTTCTGTATTCGGCTACAAGGCCATCTGACCAGATACGAACCAAGGGTCCCTTGTCATCTAGCACACTTTCAGAGTCATCAACAATTCCACTGTAGATTACAGCTGACTGACAAAATCTCTCAGTATATTCACTCACAGTTTCTTCTTTCCTTTGCACACAGGTAGTAATTCTAGACCAATCTATTTTGGGTCCTAAGATATTCTTTAGGATTTTCAAAATACCTTCTCTTAAATCACCCTTACTGGCATTTCGCAGTTCAGAAGTGACAGCAGATTCAAAACTGTTGAATTCAGATTCAGTTAGTATTTGTGACATCAGCTGCGTGACTTCTGTCAACGACATGTCATAAAGACGCATTTTACTGATCAATGTTCTTCTAAATTCAGAAAAATGTGTGCGTGCTGCTGGTAAACTTTGAGATAGTCTCTCTATATCTTTAGGACCTAAAGCTTTGGCAACAGTTTGTATTTGCACCACAGAAGAATTGAGAGGAACACTATCAGTTTCCTCGATCCCCTGAGATCTTCTCCTAGCCCCACACACATTGAAGGAATTTACAGGCACATCAGTTACTGATTGGAGAGCTACATCTGTTTCAAAAAACGCTTGTAAATCAGGGTAAATGTTATCAGGCTGACTTACTTCCACATCAGTTTTTGCCTCTTTCTTGAGGTTCAATTTCTTGGTCAAAGTGTATATTCTAGCACGGAGCTCATTGTTCTGTTTCTCTAGCTCTGAGTTACGCTGAGACTGTTGTGTGGCGAGCGCTAAACCAAATTCTCTGTGGCAGCAGATAATGCCTTTCACATTGTTCTTGCGAATACATGCTCCCAGTACCTTTTTACACTCATCTACAGATCAAGTCTTGTCTGGATGGATCTCATATTTCTGAGTTAGTTCTTGTCTAACTTTCTCAGTGACTATTATGTTCATTTGCACTCCTAAAAGTGATTTGAATTCGCTATCTGACCACAAAGGAGTCGCAAGACCACTCTTTTCTGTGGTTGGAATCAGCCTAGCATTCCTTCTGACCATTTTGCAAGTTTCTTCTGTACCACACAAACAAAACAAACACTTCTCTGATCAACAGAGGGTACACTTGTAAAAAAGAACTTAACTATTGTTAAATTTCCAAATTACCAACACTTCACACTTAACTTCCCTGCCTACAAGAAACAGAGGATAAAACTAAATTATTAGCACGAAATGCTAACCTTCCCTGCCTGAAACAGAGGGTAACTAATTTTTAGCACGTAATGCCCAAAATCTTCCCTGCCTGAAAGAACAGAGGATACTTTCATCTCTAAAATAAAAACTTTAGAGGATAACACTCTTCCCTGCTTGTAACAGAGGATAAACTTCCCTGCCTAACAGAGGATAAACTTCCCTGCCTAACAGAACAGAGGATACATTTAGTTAAACAAACCCTACAGATGTATGTTAACTCTTCTCTGACGGCACAGAGGATACACTGGTCTTAGGTTCTTTTGGATTAGAGACAGCACTCACCACAACCCTTGGTTGAGAGAAAAAATCAGTCTGGGAATCTTTTCAGCTTGAAGTTTCGCTGGATTCCAAAAGATGCAGATCTTTGTTTGAGCTTGAAGTTTTTCAGGTGAGGAAGCTGGAACTCTATCCGGGTCCACGGCAGCATCTGTTGAAAACTGTGTTCTTCTAAAGTGTAGAAAACTCAGAAGAGAAGATTTCGATGACTACAGATAACAACACATGTCATAGAATAAAGAAATTCTGCTGACAATCCAATCCGAAGTCTCCTGGTCTTCTCTTCTGAGTTTTCTACACTTTAGAAGAACACAGTTTTCAACATCTTACTCAGTCAATATTAAAGATACAAATAATATATTTTCACAGAATGTTCTTTACAATATGTATGATGATTTTATGCAGAAAATATAAAAGAAAAAAAAAGACTTTAGCTGGGTTTTCACAGAGAGGGTCACATATGTCGGTGATATAATATATTTTTATGTTATTTTCCTTATTAATAGACTGGTGTGTGTGTGTGTGTGTGTGTGTGTGTGTGTGTGTGTGTGTGTGTGTGTGTGTGTGTGTGTGTGTGTGTGTTTTTTCATCAATATATTATGATAAAAACTAATTTTATTATATTTCTATATACAATATATGAATTATAAAATGTGTGTTAAAATTATATTATTTCTATCTATTGTTTATTGTGTGTATATAATATTTGTATTATACATTTATGATATATTTGTGTGTGTGTGTGTGTGTGTGTGTGTGTGTTCAAGAATATATCTAGAATTTCTATATATATCATTCATTGCATAAAATATATAAAATTCATTATGTTTCTAAAATATTGCTTTTTATAAATTTTAATATTTCTTTTAAAAAAATGAGGCCTAGATACAATATATATGTATTATTATAAAATAAATATATAAAAAGATATATAGATGTCTGGCATTATAAAGCTACATCAGTTGATCATTAATTAATATATTCATTTGAGAAGCAGGAGACCGAAGCAAATATCTTTATTTGATCTCCATTTCATCTCATTTCTCTCTAAAAGAAGTTATTGAGATCTCAAAATAGATCTCATTTGTGTGTTTTCTGTCCTCTTCCACTTCACTCTAAACTTAAATCAGGTTTATTCTGAAAGGTGAAGGATAAAGCAGTGATTAAAGGTAAACCGACTGCCTCAAACAAGCAGGCTGCAGTTCTGCTTTCTGCCTGTAGTGGTGCAGGGTTTTCACACTTCACCTTTAAGTCTGTTTGTGCCGTAAATGTGGGGTCATGGCCCTAATTCGGGATTTTAACTTCTCTCTTTTCAAGATTAGCTGTCGTGTGTGTGTGCGCAGGGCTTTCATCCAGCACAGGTGCTCATCGCTAGAGTTCAATTTCCAGGTTGTAAGGTGTAATCTCTCCTTGCTCAAGGGTTGCAGGTGCACCGGGTATGATTTGGGAAAGAGCCGCGGGAGGAAGCGTACGAGAGCCCTGAGGACCAACAGTCCAATCCGCTGAGATTTATTGAGTCCACCCTCCGAAATCACAAGCCAACAGCGTCGTGTCATCCTGATAAATGTGGAGGGTGTTTGGGTTATTTCTGGGCTCTTTAAGGCGCCGCCGGGGAGCAAACACTCTGGCAACCTTCCTAATTCAAGGACTGTGGTTTTAAAAAGTGGCCTACTTCATTCTTCAAAGCCCAGCGCCTCCCTCGACGTCTTCACGCGGCGGTTCAGATCTGAGAAGAGACTGAAGGAAAGAGAGAGAGAGACGTGCGGATCACTAAGCTGAACAGTTGTACAGTATTTTAGTGGAAAGTCATGTGTCCTATTCGATAACTGCCCGCCGTCGAGCTTGACCAGGCAGTAGACATGGTATTTAGCATGTTAATAATACAATCATTTTTATTGTTTTGTTTTTTACATTTTCTTTATAGAGTTTGTGAATAGTTTCAGTCATTTCAGGTTGTTACTAACAATTTGTGCAGTATTTAGTGCAAAAATATGCATTCTGTTCACTAACCAGTCACCAGTCAAACTCGGCCCGGCAATATACTATTTGACTTTACTTTATTATTATTATATATATTTTTTGCATTATTTTCTAGAGTTTGTGAGTAGTTTCAGACATGAAAGTGTGTGAGGTAGTTTTATTAACCGGTTTATTTATTTAAAGAGAAAACATATATCTAATTCTTTAACTGCCCACAGCTGAACTTGACCAGGCAGTATAGATGCTGATTTAGCATGTAAAATTATACATTTATTTAATTTAAACTAAAAAAATTATTGGAAAAAAATTTAAACACTTTAAAAAAAACCATTAAAATATATATAAAAATATTATGATTAATACGATTAATAATAAAACAAATATTTAATGATATTTTATTTTGCTAATAACTTAAAAACATTGGGCCAAATATGAATCGAGTAGTAAAATAGATTTTCATAATCATTCGCTGTTTCAAATATTTTTTATGTATGAATTCATACAAACTTGTGAGACTGCTTGTCTTTTTTTAGGAGAAATGGAGACCCGAGTCATGTGATGCAAATTAAGTCAAAGCACGTGTGCCTTCTTTCAGTTCAAATTAAACGTGAATGCACCATATTCAGTGCTTCAATTAACACTGAGCTTTTACCGTCTGCAGTTTATTCTATTTTGACCTATTATTTCACATTTAAAGGATTGAGGCATCTCTACTTTTACAGTAAAATCACCAGATCTGTATTTGCGTTCCTCCACAACTCTTCAGTCACATCCGGCCTGTGAGATTTAACACAACATTTTGGCTGTGTTTCTGGCATTATCTGATTTGCATAATTCCTTTAGTGTGCTGTTCTAAAGTAATCGCATGCAAATGATGTTAATCTTTCTCCCTCTGTTTTTGGACAAATCGTTTTAGTGAAAGAACCGTTCGTCTTTGCTTTCAAGGGGCTCGTACAGTATGTGAAGTGCATGTAAAGTCGGTTTGGTGGATTTATTATTTTATGTTTTCCTGTCTTCAAAGACTGAGAAAGAGAGTTTAGCGTGAGCAATGCAGACTTGAAAGGAACATTTCATTGATTAGATGACTTTAGGAACACATTTGCCCTCGGAGTATCATTGAACGAGACGTATTCATAAAGGAACTGATTGCACACGAGCCATCTGAACTAACGAACATGACTGATCAAAGTTGTGTGAGTTTGTCCTGTTTGTGGGTAGATCTGAAACTCTCAATTCATTTGTTGCGTACAAAATAGAGGACAAAATATTAGATCTGCCCTTGCTGGACAAAAACTTGATGCTTAACTCTCACTAAATCAAGTGGCGTAGATTTATATAATCTGAATGATTTATTTATGTGAAGCATTCATTAGGAACAGTGCTGGGCAGATTACTTACAAGATATAATCCGTTACTAATTCCAAATTACATGACAGAAATTGTAGTTTGTCATGTAATCATTACACATTTTTGGTAATATAATCAGACTACTTTATGATTACTTTTAGATTAGAAATAACATTGATTTAAATAGGATAATCTTTTACTATATAGAAATGAAAATATGAAGAGAGAGAAAATATTTTCCATTCATTGGTTTTCTAAACAGGGGTTGTGATTTTAAGTGAATTATTAATTTGTTGCTAATGTGTGAATATGTAATCAATAAAAAAATTAACTGTAGTCTGATTATAAGTATTTTCAAATATGTGACCCTGGAGCACAAAACCAGTCTTCAGTCGCTGGGGTATATTTGCAGTAACAGCCAAAATACATTGTATCGGTGAAAATTATCGACTTTTCTTTTATGCCAAAAATCATTAGGATTGTAAGTAAAGATCTTGTTCCATGAAGATATTTAGTAAATTTCCTACTGTAAATATATCAAAACTTAATTTTATGCATTGCTAAGAACTTCATATGGACAACTTAAAACAATTTAGTTTTTGCACCCTCAGACTCTGGATCTCGGCCAAATATTGCTATCATAACAAACCACACATCAATGGAAAGCTGTTTATTCAGCTTTCAGATGATGTATAAATCACAATTTCGATTGTGGTCCAGCGTAACATATAATTTAATTATAAGTACTTAACTTTTGGAATCTGATTACATAATCCAGATTACATGTAATCAGTTACTACCCAGCACTGATTAGGTCAAATCAAAATCCTCACTACTAATTTGCTTCTGTGTATAGTACCTGATTGAGACACGCTGCGGGTTTAGGAAGCCCTGTCTGCTTCTCTGTGCCATTTGGAAGCACATCAGACGCGCTGCATTCAGGGCAAGCGCTGGCCGAGCATCTGCTGTCCGCCGAGAGCTCTGATAAGATGTTCTGGATAAGTAATTGTGGATCAGCGGTGCTTGTGATAGGTAAGCTCAGAGTTTACAGCGCGCTCAAGCACCATGAGACGCTAATTGGCGGCGGGTCATAAGAGCGGGACGCACGTATGAAACAAGCGCGTGCGTGTTGGTAAATATAAATTAGCATTGTCTTGACTATTTTTAGTCAGATTCTCGATATAAATTTCAATACCACAGAAAAACCGGTTTGATATTTTTTGTTTAATTAAAATAAATACGTTTGGAACCCCCAATGTTTTAAAATTATTAATTATATTAAATTCATTTATTTTAATTTGTTGGCATAAATGTGCAACAATCAATTACAATTATCACTGAAGACCAGCAAAAATTATTTTCTTTTTGATTACATAATGATTGCGATGTATTTTCATGTCAAACATACTTTCACTTTTATAGTGATTTTTTATTTATTTTCTGATTGGTTGAAATAGAAGCTCTATTTAATGTTTCATTGACTAAATATTTGTAAAACAGACAGACGTAGACATAAAGGGTGATTAATATAGCATTGATTTATTGAAGAAAAAACAAAAAGCACCACCACAAAAAAGGGCCCTTGGGAGTGTATGGGGAAAAGGGCATGTGCTCTGCACAGGTTGAGCCCTACATGTGCACGTGCTGGCCTTTTGCCATCCGTAGTGTAAATATATACATATGTGTAGTCTCCCCAAGGTCACAAAGGCATGAGGGAAAACAGAAACCCCTGTCTGTGTTCATGGTTCATTTACATAACCCGCGGGCAGCTGCAGGTTTGTTTTTTCATGTCTGAGACTCATCTCCATGTCACGAGCAGGAAGAGATAGCGAATCACTCCAGCACACACACACACACACACACACACACACACACATGTGTAACAGATGTTGTCCTGCATCAGGAGCGCTCTCGGCTCACGCCTGCGCCCGGAGACCCGCTGTTCACCATCCACCGACTTTCATCACGTCCCGCATCGGCCGCCAGACATCACCCAGAGACCACAGACTCACTCCAACATGATGCATGTCTCGCTTTGAGGAAAGACGGCTGGAGTCATGGGTCGTGGCTGGGGAACATATATTTATTTGCTTTCTCGTCTACTGTACGGCTGCATGATATATTGACTGGTCACACTATACTGCATCTGGCATTGTTTAAATTGGGCAAATATTGTGATGATTTTAATACACTTTCTTTATTTATTTCATTTTTGGACATTGTGTTTGCATTTTGGCATTTCCAGTACATTTCAAATTAGTCAAATGAGTTTATTTCAAACTGTCACTTTCAATGAATTCGTTCAAAACATGGTTAGTGATCTGATTAAAAACTTGCACTTAGAATATGTATTTACGTGAATCAGTACAAACTGTCCATTTCAATCAGTGAATTCAAAGACTATCAAATTGATTTAAAACTTGGTCAGTGAACTGATTCAACCCTTGACTTGATTCATGTATGTGAATCAGTTCAAACTGTCTATTTCAATTAATTAATTGAAAACCTGAAAATAAAATCTATTCTAAACTTGGAAGGGGAATGATTCATTAACATATTTTTAATTGAATGGATGTGAACTTTCCTCCCATCAGCGCTTTAATGGAATTGTGCTCTAATGCTAATTTGCCCTGTTTAGTAAATCTGGCCCCAAATCATCAGTTTAATTGAATTACTTTAAAATTTTAAGAATGAATTGATTCAAAATTCAGCGCTTAAGTGATTTATTTACTTGAATTGGTTCAAACTGTCAAAACTTGAACAACTCATGCATTAATTCAATACTGATGTTATTTATTACTAAATATAAATAGATATAATGAAATGTCTTCCTTCCTTATTTTCATTTACTGAAAAACAGTGTGGAAAATTGATTATTTTTCAATCCAATTTTCATTGTTTTATACATTTTTGAATGAACCATTTTGGCTCTAATTGGCTACAATCTAATTGGCAACAAATGGCTGACTGGCTGAAATGATGTTTTCCCTGATTGAAATTATGAGTATTTTTTAAAGGCTGAAATTTGTTGAGAGATATTATTGTATATTTTTTTGGTCTTTTCAACCCAGCCCTTTTCTCCCCAAAACAGAGAGAAAGAGTGAGACAGTGAAGAGCAGTAAAACCCAAATGCGTTCAGATGAAAGTCATCCATAGCTTCAGACGGAGAAATGCAATCAGCTCTCGTCTCTTTTCCAGCAAGCGTGTTTCCTAATGAGCTCCCAGTCAAACTCCCTACCATGCCATGTTGGCTCTTTCATGGTGTTATTTCACATCCATTTATCCAGCTCCGCCACAAGCACGCCTAAGAATGTATGCGGCGCTATGACTGGCGCTATCGTAAGAGAGCGGCTGCCATCCGATTGGATGACGGTAATACAGAGCGAACATGGCTCAGATTAATAACAAGATGCTTTTTCTGTAGAAGGCCTGTGGAAGGAGGCTAAACGCCGCACAGCTTGAGCTGAATACTGAGTTCATGTATGACTGTTTCTTCAGCCAGCGGTGCTTTTGGCACGGTTGACTCTTAGGAAATAAACGCCCTCGACACTCCCACTAGTTTATGTCATTTAGTCACTAATGTCTGAAGTGAGACTGAAATGTCATGCACCACAGTGCCTTTTCCACAACATATATGTTATGATTAATAACATTTTGTGGTTGGAATGACATTTTAAAGTTTTTTAAAAATGAAATGGCCTACATTTTATTACTACAGTCAAGTCAAATATTTATAACTAGTATTTTATGTGTTTTGGCATTTTTTTTGTTGCAAAATTACAGCTTTATTGTAAATGATGCAAAATATGAATATTTTTATTTATTTTATTTTTTATTTTATTTTTATAAAAATATAATGGCTTACTTTTTATGTTATACTACAGTAAAGTCAAATTGTATAATGTATTTTAAATACAATAAATATTTTGACACTTTTAGCCATTTTTTTGCAAAATGACAGCTTGATTGTAAATGATGCAAAATATGAATATTCTTGTGATTTTTTTTTTTCGATTTAGATCAATTTTAATTAGAGCTTTTGATAATTATTTATATGTAAATTGATGTGTACATATGTATATACATACAGTATTATGTGAGTGTATATGTGTAAATCAACTTTTTGATATGTAATACTGTAATAATGATACAATTCTATATGGTTGTTCATTTCAATTAGCAGATTTATATATATATATATATATAGATTTTCCAATGAAAAGGACGTCTATTTTCACTCTAGAAATGCATTTATTTATTTCAAATAAATAAATAAAATAGTTTTTGTGAAACCTAATGCAAGGCAATAATATTCTTCTTTTGTTTTAATAAAAACATAAGAAAGTTGAAGAACCGCTCATATTTGTTTGTGTCAAATCATTGTGTGATGGAGGCGGCCAGGCCTTGGCTATTGAAACTGTTGTTGTTTACGCTCTGTTGCTCAAGTATTCTTGTATTTTCATATTTTGGCTTTAGTTATAGGACAAGGCTCCAATAGAGCTCTGTATATCTGCGACGGTCTCAGAAGCTGATTGAATTCTGTTGCTTGTTTCCAGACAGTGAGCGTGAGCAAAAACATGCATTGCAGCCAACCACTGAAAGTACATCCGTTCTCCTGCTCCGCGCCTAATTTATAATTCAATATTAATGTGATAAGATCCTCTATAATGTGCAACGTTTATGGCTTGACCATTTTACGAGCGCTGGTGTTACAAGAAGTGCACTTTGTGTCTAGTACAGCCTGAGAAACAACAAACCAGATTAGTTTTGTAAATAAAATGATAACTGTGTTTGTTGCTGAAGATGGGAGGTGTGCTATTGATTCAGACGGTCTCTTTAATGAAACGCTCATGCCATTATAAATGACTGTGTCTTGATCACGATACTACTGAAGCAGTCAGCTGTTACGGTGCACAATCAACTCTAATGTGTAATGGGAAAACACTGGCTGTGTTCCAAATCATAGTAAGCTGTATTGCTATATATCGCCTACATAGACACATCCTGACTGTCACAAAGTCTCAGCAGTGACCAGTTCTGGAACATGAAGCAAATCTGTCGACGTATGTCTCTTTCTGAAGTATTTAATGTGACTGCCGAGTGTGTATTTACTAGTGATCGACCGATATTGATTTTTTAGAACCGATACCGATTATTTGTACGTTTATGTACCCGATAACCGATATGCAGAACAGATATTTATTTACTGTTATAAAGTAAATAAATAAATAAATAACAGAGTGAAGTAATTCTATTCTTCGCTTTGGTTTATCCTCCTTTCAGTCATCTTAACAACAAAATACTGTTGAAAATTTACATTTTCATGTAAAATTGAATCTTAAAATTACAACAATAAAAACATTTTATTTAAAAAAAGCATCATCAGCAACACTGATATTAACAATAAGCAAAGGAATGTCTAATGTATTCAAATGGAGAAAATAAAGGACAGAAGTCATATCAACTTCATCTTAAGCTACAGTTTTAGGTTTATAATCTGTTTAATAGACTAAAGAGTGAAGAATAATTAACTTGATAATATTCTCTGGAATATTGAAATAAGCTATAACAAACAAAACATCGTATTTTATTGCATTTCTTAACTCGGATGTTTTATCAGAATTATTAAAATGTTTTTGTCATTGTAAATTATGAAAACTGCTGACAGCGCGGTTTATCTATTTACACAGAACTATATTCAAACTGCGATCGCTTGCAGAGATAATAAATAATTAATTTCGATAGAGATGTATTTATTTAGATGTTTATTGGGGAAATAATGGTTCTATAGTAAATGTTAATATAATTTAGCGTGTTTCAAACGAGTGAATCTTGTATAAAGTTACATGCGGCGGTCGTGCTGGAGCTTCTCCTGAGTGAACCGTGTCCACTGCTCCAGGTGTGTGTGTGTGTGTGTGTGTGTGTGTGTGTGTGTCCACTGCTCCAGGTGTGTGTGTGTGTGTGTGTGTGTGTGTGTGTGTGTGTGTGTGTGTGTGTGCCACTGCTCCAGGTGTGTGTGTGTGTGTGTGTGTGTGTGCCACTGCGCTCCAGGTGTGTGTGTGTGTGTGTGTGTGCCACTGCTCCAGGTGTGTGTGTGTGTGTGTGTGTGTGTGTGTGTGTGTGTGTGTGTGCGCCACTGTTCCACGTGTGTGTGTGTGTGTGTGTGTGTGTGTGTGTGTGTGTGCGCCACTGCTCCAGGTGTGTGTGTGTGTGTGTGTGTGCCACTGCTCCAGGTGTGTGTGTGTGTGTGTGTGTGTGTGTGTGTGTGTGTGTGTGTGCCACTGCTCCAGGTGTGTGTGTGTGTGTGTGTGTGTGTGTGTGCCACTGCTCCAGGTGTGTGTGTGTGTGTGTGTGTGTGCGCCACTGCTCCAGGTGTGTGTGTGTGTGTGTGTGTGTGTGTGTGCGCCACTGCTCCAGGTGTGTGTGTGTGTGTGTGTGTGTGTGTGTGTGTGTGTGTGCCACTGCTCCAGGTGTGTGTGCACTTGGATGGGTCATATACAGAGAACACATTTCACTGCTAGTTATACTCTGTATAATTGTGTATGTGACAAAAAAAAAAAAAAAAATATATATATATATATATATATAATTTTTTTTTCAAAACCGATTATGGTAAAATGCTTAAATATTGGGAAAAGTATTGGTAAACCGATATATCGGTCGATCTCTAGAATTTACTATATACATAAATTTAGACTACTATACAAAATAACCATGTTTATTTTCATAAACCTGCTGAAATAAGTGACAACAATGTAACATGCAACTTTTTGAAACTTTTATTGCGTCACATATTCACACACTTGCTTGTGCCTGTGGAGACTGGGTAAGGTCTGAAGTCTGGGTCCTGTGATCTCTCTAGCATGACTTCCTCATCCGTCTTGCTCTGTCTTAGCGTGAAGTGCTACATCACTTCATTCGTCATGCTTAATTAAATCTGTTTCGCCAGTAATACAGCATCTCATTCATACTCATACCCAACAACATTTTAAAGCAGAGCAGTGGGGCGCGGGTTAATAGATACAGCCTCTGCGTCCGAGAGCTCTCCGGACCGCGCTCGCCACGTTTAGCTCTGTTTTTAATTAAGAGACACGTGTGGCACATCAACAGGGCTGTAATCCCTCTAAGCACATGTTAGCTGTCCCTGTGGGACGCCGCATGTTATGTGTGCCCATCTCTGACTGCATGCAGAGACAGAGAAAGATGAGGAACGACTGCTGTTTCGGAAAGTGTCCTGACATATTATTAGTGTAATGGGGAGAGCTGAGAAATACAGATGGATTCTTTTTATTATATTTTATTTTGTTTGATATTTTAATTTAGTTTAAAAAAAAATAATAATTTTATTCAAGGTTCAAGGTTTTTTTATTCATCACAATTATACAGAATATAACCAGCGGTGAAATGTAAGTCAGGTCCACTCCATGGACAGTGCAATTATATGTAAGAATATACATCAATATAGGTAAGATTCAGAAAGTGTGCATTAAATTGATCAACAATGAAAGTAAAGACATTTATAATGTTACAAAATATTCTATTTTAAATAAATGCTTTCTGTTTTCAAAGAATCCTGAAAAAATGAAATGTATCACAGTTTCCACAAAAATATTACGCAGCACAACTGTTTTCAACATTGATAATAATCTTGAGCAATAAATCAGTATATTAGAATGATTTCTGAAGATCATGTGACACTGAAGACTGGAGTAATGATGCTGAAAATACAGCTGCGCATCACTGGAATTAATTACATTTTACAATATATGCAAATAGAAAATTGTTATTTTAAATTGTTATAATATTTTAGAATGTTTTTGATCAAATAAATGCTGCCTTAGTGAGCTCAGAATACTTATTTAATAAATAACTTCATTGTTGTCTGTTGTATGGTTTCAGATGGCTTTGAATATAGCACATATGATGTGGACTACACATTTGGGTACATATGTTGATAAAAAAACACCTGTATATTATTTGTAAACATGGTTTTTTTAAAGGGAAAAAAGAAAAATGTATTTTTTTGTCTGTTTGTTTGTTTTGGTTCATACGATGGAAGTCAATGGACTCCATCATTGTTTGGTTTTACTTTGTGTTTTTCTATTCTGCATAAGAAAGAAATGCATACCGGTTTAGAAAGACATGCGAGGGAATAAAGGATGAATATTCATTTTAGGGTACACTGTCCCTTTAAGCTGCTAGTGACGTTCTGGTGTGTTGCTGCATTAATGGCTTCTAATGTTCAAGTACTGCGTAGAAGCACAACACCAGAGACCGTATCCGGAGGAGGAGACCGCTGTTGTCTTTGTTGCTGTCAGATTTGATTGCCGATGTGTTATTGAACCCAAAACCTTTATCCTCAGTTAACTTGATAGCAGCTGTGCGAGCACGACTATTACTGAGACAGAAAATAGCTGCTCGGGAGCGTTTCCTAAACGCAGTGGTTCTCAACCTCGTTGTCCAAAACAATATTTGATAACAGCAATATTTGATGATTGGGATTTTCAACAATGTTTTATACTGGGGAAATATGGTGTAGAAGTTGTTTTCACTCAAAAATGACTGGCAAATATCACAAACAATCACAAAGAACCAGTAAAATCCTTCCACATATTTCAACTAAAAAATAAAGTTCAGCTTGGTTGTACAAGTTATTTCAAATTCAATTATATTCAACTGACTTAAAACTTATATAATATATATATATATATATAAATTATAAGTTGAAATTGCTCAATTTATTTTGAGTAATGTAAAAACACAAGTTGCCATGACTTACTGATCATATTTTTTTACAGTGTAACATTGAATTAAAAGTGCAATTTTGAAGTAGAAACACTGAAATAGTATTAGTAAGTAAAACGTACTACAGTTTAGAACCTAAACAATACAAAAAAATGGTGTACTCATTTTCCAAAATATTGTCGAGATTTGCATAAAGAGTATATTCATTAAAAGCACATATAGCACATTTTTAAATGGCTTTTCAGGGTGTAGAAAGAACACTTGATGAATTAAACTTAAATTGGGTGAGAACCACTTCCTTCATTTGTGTTTCTATGCAAATTAGTTTTGCGTCAAGCATTGATTCTTCCAGAGATATTTTTGTAGTTTTTATTAATATTTTAAACCATGTTAATTTAGTTGCAGTTTTAGTAATTGTGTTTTTTATTGTTTTTAGTATTTTTTTTTATGTATGTCTATTTAGTTATATAGTTAAATGTTAATTGTTATTTCCGTTTGCATCATTTTAGTACAATTTTAGTAATTTTTGTTTAATTAAATATAAATGAGAAATGTTGCCTTGATCACTAGCTGAAATAAAGTTTTATTTTATTTTATTAATCATTTCAGTTACATTTATTTAATTTCAAGTAATGTTTTTACTTTCAGTTTTAGTTTTAGTTAACAGTATTAATCCTGATTGTGCAATTTACTAACTCTCATGTTGTTACAAAACCAAATGATTTTTTTATTTTAATTATTTAATTTTCTTTATTAATTTTTTTGTTGGAATGCAACATTGTTTGTCCGTCCAGTATTTTTTTTAAATCAAATCACTTTTATTGTCACATCACCACAGCACATGTGCCTTGAGAGTGTGCTCCAGACAGCGCAGAAACAATTTACATATAGACAGTATATACTTACAGACTTATACAGATGACAATGTGCAGAATACACATACAAATACTCAGTACACACAGTGTACTATTAGACATACTTACAGTTATCAAATCACATTATACACCCTATTTACACATTCTACATTATGTACACATATATACACACATAGTAATATGCGAAGGTGCAACAGATTATACATAAGCTGGGTATGCAATGTCGTGGATATGCATTAGAACCACCAGATTTGTGTATTAGTGCAGTGTGTGCATGTAGTACAGTTTGAACTGTGTTAAAGTGCAGTGCATGGCATACCTTAAAGTGGGAGTGTGCTGTAGGGTGTATTATTTCTGACTAGTCATTAGCCTGATAGCCTGAGGGTTTTATACAGTTGATGTAAATGAATACAGTAGCTGTCAAGCTCCAAAAAATGACAAGAACACTAAGTATAGTGCAGCTTGTGAAAAAGTCTTAAATTCATGCTGTTTTTCCATGAACTTTGCCCTCCATCGTACATGCATGAATAGCATTCAGTAAAACCTGACAGTTTAACATCAACCCAAATGGAGCTAAATGACTGTAGAAAATACAGCAGAGAAGAAAGCAAGAGAGAGTGGAGTTAAACACAGATGGAAAATCATTTCCAGATTTTTCCCTGGCGGCGCTTCGGGCTGCAGAAATAAATATGATGTCTAGAAATACATTCAGGTGGTTTCAGGGAAATGCGTGAAGGTACAAAACAGAAGCATGATGTTCTGCAGCAGAAACATACAGAGAACGACAGGATTGGTTGAGCGGAGAAGCCTGGCTTGACTCATGCATTATTACTGACCTGTATTGATTGAGCGGGGGCAGAAATGACTGCGAGAGATAGAGAATAGAGAGGGAGAATGCGGGGGCTTGAAAATGAGAGGATGTTGACAGTGCTGTTAAACATATGAGTCACTAACCCCCCCTCCTCAGTCATTAGCATGAACGCCAGGAACAAGACACAGCCCTCCGCTGAAATAAATGGGTCACTTAGACTGACAGAAAACACTTGTGCGCTCCCTGAACAGATGATGTGTTTTAGGGACTGAGCTCAGAAAGTGTGCTTCTGTATCTTAATCTGTGCTTTTGTTTTGTTTTCAAAGAAAAATGATCTCAATATCCTTAAAATAAGATGCATTTACTTGAGAAGCAAAATTGCATAATATAGTGTTATGACATGTTTTCAGAGGATTTATCTTGAGTTAAGTTTATTTTTCTGACCCCGATGGCAAATTGTTAAAGATTTATGCTCCAAACAAGAAAAACAACAATTTTCCAGTGAAGTTTAGGGTTGGCAGGATTTTTGATTGTTTTCATAAGAAGTCTCTTAACCTGCAAGGCTGCCTTTATATGATCACAAATATCAGAAAAGCTCCAATATTTTGATATATTATTACAGTTTAAAACAACTCTTTTCTATTTGAATGTATTTTAAAATGTATTTCCCCCGTATGTTGCACAGCTGTATTTTCAGCATCATTTCTCCAGTCTTCAGTGTCAAATGACCTTCAGAAATCATTTTAATATACTGATTTGCTGCTCAAGAAGTATTTTTAATCATTATCAATGTTAAAAAGAGTTGAAACCATGATACATAATATCTTTCAGGATTCTTTGATGAATTGAAAATTCAAAAGAACAGCAATTATTTGAAAAGGTAATCTTTTGTAACATTTATTTATTTATCTTATTTATATTTATTTATTTGACTGTCACTTCAGTGTCATTGTTGAATAAAAGTTTCTAAAAAAATATATAAAGACAAAAAAACAACAACTCTGCAATGAATGGGTGCCGTCAGAATGAGAGTCAAAACAGCATCTGTGAAAACAAATGAAGTCAAACACGAGTCAATAATAACCTTTCCTCCAGTGAAAGAGTTCATCTCCTGTTGTCTTTCACATCAAAATCCACACATATTTTGGACTGTTTTCTCTTGTAAACGGTTCTTGATCTGTGCAGATTTCTCTCCTGATTCAGGCCAGGTGACTTTTTTTAATCGAGAAAGCATTATTATGGACACAGGACTCGTAGTTTAGCTGGAAGTGACGTTTGAAGATAAAATCACCTTAATGATGGATTTATATTATACAGCTTTTCACTTCACAAGACATTAACTGATGGACTGGAGCGGTATGGATTATTGAGATGTTTTTATCAGAATCTCATTCTGACGGCACCCATTCACTGCAGAGGATCCATTGCTGAGCAAGTGATGCAATGCTACATTTCTCCAAATCTGATGAAGAAACAAACTCATCTACATCTTGGATAGCCATTTTCAGCAAATATTCACTTTTGGGTGAACTATTACGTTGAATTGCCTCAAATCACATAAAAACCCCTCAAAACTCTAAACTAAATAGATTATTTAGCAATTCATCCTAATGAAAGCTTAATGAAGACTTTAAATAGAGGCATATCTCGGCAACGCATTTGCACATTGTGACCTTACAATGGGCGTTTCAGCATACGCTCGGCACCGTAATTGCTGCCTGCAGATATGTTCACTTCACAAAGATACCGAGAACGTGAGAAAAGCATGAAATATTCCACTCATGATTTAAAATGACAGTAAAAATATCATTTCCTCTCTGTTTGGGCTTCGTCATCGATCAGCACATGATTATGTCCCTGAAGAAACTCATAATTCAGCACGCTGCGGCTCAGAAAGACGATGTGCTGGACTTTCTGCTCTCTGACCCTATATTGTGTGATGAGGCGCCGGATATGCAGGTGCGGCACGTCGCCTCTCGGCAGGGCTGCAGAATAAATCAGAGCCAGCACCCTTGTCAAATGAATCTGGCTTGAGAAATGACTGGCGCGTCCCACAGCTCTGGTTCATGAGCTCTGGTCATTAGATCTTCTGTTTATGTGAAACGGACAGATAAAGTCCAAAAATGAGTCTGTACGTCCTGCTGTTTTTTTCAGGTTGTGGCATGAAATATGCAGATTCATGGCAGATAGAAAGCGTGAGATAACGACCACAGTCTTGACTAATCTTTAATATGATCGAATTATTAATGCGTACAAGAATTCCAATTAAATATTCCTCTCAGTTCATTATCAGTAATAACGCCATGCTTAATGTGTTCACGGCTCGCTGACACACACCAATGCTCTTTAGATGCATATAAAAGCATGGTGGGTATTCATTGTTGCCATGCTGAGAAGAATAGACTTCTGTTGAATTGATTTTGACAGGATTGAGGGGAAATCTACAGAATTTAAGCATGCATCATTG
Source organism: Oxygymnocypris stewartii (assembly GCA_003573665.1). Classification (NCBI taxonomy): domain Eukaryota; kingdom Metazoa; phylum Chordata; class Actinopteri; order Cypriniformes; family Cyprinidae; genus Oxygymnocypris; species Oxygymnocypris stewartii. The sequence continues at coordinate 19,234 of QVTF01009616.1, read as the reverse complement.
AATAGCAAGGATGCATTAATTTGGTTAAAAGTGACAGTAAAGAAAAAATGTAGAATTTGGGCTAAATGTTCAACACTTTATTCTTTTTTTCTTCTCATGCATCCTTGCTTTTTTAAGGAATTTGTGTTTTGTTTAGCAAGGATGCATTCAATTGGTCAAAAATATGATAAAGACAAAAATATGAAGCAGCACCAAGTGATTTTAACTTGTAATAGTAAGAAGAAATGTTTCTTGAGCAGAAAATACGTATATTAGAATGATTTCTGAAGGATCATGGGACACTGAGACTGGAGTAATGATGCTGAAATATCAACTTTGAGCACAGGAATGAAATATTGTTTTTAATATTTTTTTTTTTTTAAATTGTGATATTAATTTTTTCCTGTATTTTTTATCAAATAAATGCAGATTTGGTGAGCAGAAGAACATACCGATTTAAAACTTTTGAACAGTAGTGTATATCAGATTTGTTGGAAATCAAACAAAAAATTAATATACATTTATGTATTTTTGCAGTCATTATCATCCAAAGCAACTTGTCTAAAATTAGTTTTATATCAAATAATTCAAATTCAATAAACTTCTTATGAATCACACTAATAATATTTCATTATTTTAACTTTTTATTTGGAACTTGATGGACACAAACCAAATTATCAAACAGTTCATAGCCTACCTAAATTGTTAAACTAATTATCCATTAATGTAAATAAAAATTCACATGAATACCTTCTACACTCGTTTACCGCGGTATAATGATATAGCGACACATTTCTATTACCTCACAGTCATATTCCCATCTGCCCAGGCAGAAATCATAATCAAATAGCCAAAGTATTTCATAAACAAACACATATGAAGTGTGGGACGTGAGTAACTTTGCAAATGTCTCGCGGACACCAGCAGAGCTTTCAGTGGGTGCAGATTTGGTGTGTGTTTTCCTGACTGCTGACTTCATGTAAGAAAACAACCGATTGGTTTCCTAGACACGCCAAGCGTTACCTGAAGGAAGCGTCCTTATCTTTCCCATACATCTTTCTGCAATAAAGGGATTATATAAGCGATGCTTAGCAATGTAAAGCAAGCTATCGATCGCAGCTCGACTGACGACTAATCAACGCAGGTTCAGTCCTTGCCAGAGCCGTCCCTCAGGTGTCCGCTATCTGATCGTCCCCATTGATTATCCCAAGGAGAGTGTGACATTCAGAGCACACAGCGCTGCCTTCCTCCAAATGAGATGCTAAAGGTGCACGGCGCCGACAAAGACCCAGACCCCGCAGTCAATTACCATCAGAGAGAAGCCGCTGGCTTGTGCGGCGCGCCGAGGCTGGACGAGGCGGTGGAGCGATAGGGTTTCCCGTCTCTGGGGTGCTTTGCGTCGCGAGGGAGGATCTCGACTCAGCTGTGGAGTAATACTCCAGGATGCACTCCAAAGCACCAGTCGATACGCAGATCTTCACCGAATCTGTTGTTATTTGTCTCGCAGGGTTCTGAGGGAATCAGGGATTTATGTCTGGTTTTCTTAAGAATTTATCATTCAAAACAAGAAAAGACATGGTTTACACAGTAGTAGTGGAACATTATTAACCCTGTAAAGCCTGACATGTGATATAATATGACAAAATCAAATCTTTTGTCACATTATGAATGTCTTTACCATCACTTCTGATCAATTAAATGCATCCTTGTTGAATAAAAGTATTAATTTATTTGAAAAAAAATATTTTAGTACGGATGAGTTGAAAAAAATACCAGCTGATAATTTCCTGTATTTATTTATTTACTTACAATTTAAAGTAGTGGTGGCACTATATACACTAATAATATGAAAAATGTATTCATTATTTGTAATATTATAAATGTCAATAATTTAATGCATCTTTGCTGAATTGAAAATTATTAATTTATTTAATAAAAAAAACAGCAGGCAATTTCCAGTGTTAGTTATGTATGTATTTATTTATCTAAGTTTATTGAGTCTTTATTCAAAATGGCTCATATAATATGATATAGTGAGCATATGGAGGGGAAAAGCTCAGTTTTATTCGGAGGACCAGCAGTTTGGTGCAGATGCTGATATTTATATGACCAAAAATAAGATGAAATTCTGATGCTTGCAATGGAAATCAAGTAGATCTTATATAACAGTATAGCAGATACTTCAAATAATATAAATAATCAGACATCACTATATATTTTGTCTTAAATAATATGTCTTAGTAATATATTTAATGTTTCGCTTTAGATCAAATCATATAATACGATGCAATACAATGATGACTGAGAGATGAACAAATAACGATTAGATTTGAGAACATGATTTTTCTAAAAAATAATATATGGATAATCAAGTTGCTTTAGTCCATCCAGTAACTGTTTATTTTAAAATATAAAAGTTATTTTGACATTTACTTCATAGAATCAGTAAAGATTTCACAGCAAAAAAAGCCGAAGGTTTGTACAATGATACTAAAATGCTTAAACCCAGAGGAGAGAATGCATGCAGCAGATCGTGTGCAACAGGTTTTGATCCTTTAGAGGCCTTTGAAATGTGCACATCAAATATAAAACCGCAGGCTTTTCTGGTTAATTGTAGTATAGAGCACTGTTAGGATGGGATTAGTGCTCTAAATGCTTCATGTCCTGAATGGGATCGATAAGGTGCGAGTGTGTTACTGAAGCTTGTGTGTTCTGGATGCTCGCATCGTGATTCCCAGATCAGACTCTCCTTATTGATTTAATTCTGCTTTATGTTAGATGTGATGCCAGCAGCACTCGAACCCCCGGCTGTTATTTTGGTCAGAAACTTGGCAAAAAGGTTGAAATCCATAATGAATGTGCAGCAGGTTGCACATCGAGAAATGTAGGTTTAGTTACGGTATTCAGTGAAGGTCAAAAGAACTGGAGAGTGTTGTGGAAAATATTTGACTGCATTCTCGGATATTTCCACTCTTTTGCATCATTGGTACAGTTTTTGAAAGAAGTCACTTCTGTTCACCAAGGCTGCATTTAATTGAACAGAAATACAGTAAAAACAGCAAAATTGTGAAATAACATTACAATTTCAAGTAACTCTTTTCAATGTGAATATATTTTAAAATATTATTTATTCTTGTGATCAAAAGTCCAGGCTTCAGTGTCACATGATCTTCAGAAATAATTCTAATATACTGATTTGCTGCTCAAGAAACATTTCTGATTATTATCAGTGTTGAAAACATGTTGTGCTGCTTCATATTGTTTTTGAAGAGTTATTAATGGAAAGTTCAAAAGAACAGCATTTATTTGAAACAGACTTTTTTGCAACATTATAGATGTCTTTACAGTCACTTTTGATCAACACAATGCATCCTAGCTGAATAAAAGTATTATTTTTAATGTTTTTAAATATTTACCAGACAAAATAGCTTAGAAAACATTTTAATTTAATCATTACATTTAATAATAAAGTCTAAATGAATACAGATGGGATCAAAGTCATTTGCACTCTTTCCATGGCTATTTTATTTACATTTATGCATTTAGCAGACGCTTTTATCCAAAGAGACTTACAGTGCATTCAGGTTATACATGTTTCTTCAGTACATGTGTTCCCTGGGAATTGAACCCACAACCTTTGCGCTGCTAACGCAATGCTCTAACCACTGAGCCACAGCCCAGTTAATACTTTATACTTTAATACTTAATACTTTAATACTGAAGCCCTGTATTAAATATTGACTGCACAAAGCACCTTAGAAACGTTGCTCTTTGTGTCATTTTCTGGTTAATTCTCACAGTGCTTGATGTGTCATGTAAGCTGTTTTACCTGCAGGTAATTTCATGTGCTTCACGTGCTCTGGGCCGTGTAAATTAGAGGTGTGCGTAACCCGCCGGAACCCGGTTAGATTAGCTGCCGCGCGGGACTCATTTTCCGAGCTGTAGGTGGGAGTGGGCGGTTTTACAAACAGAACGGACAGTCAGAGAGAAGCCCATGAATAATTCACCAGTTTGAGAAGTTAAAATTTTTATTTTTAATGCATATGAAATCTGGTTTCCTGTAGTGTTGAAGTCTGACACATTTGCACATTTTCTAATCCAGTTCAATGAACCTGTTGGAAAACTATTTTATGGCATAAATTGTTCACAGATATCTTCTCTTGTGTGTCTAGAGCAGGCGGTCAGTGTTCAAACTTTTTACAGATGGATGAATATTGTAATTAAATATAAATTTTGCATTTTTCTAATAGTGCATATGAAGTCTAGTTTCCTTTAGTGTTGAGGTCCGACACATTTTTCAATCCTGTTCAATGAACCTGTTCAAAAAATATAATTTTATGCCATAAATTGTTCAAAATGTTAACATTTCTTACAAATGTTAAATATTTTAATTAAATTGAAATATAGTTGAATTTCCCTTTTCATTTCAGCTCACAACTTTTCATCCTTAATTTGAAACCACAAAGATGTTACTGCAGTTGATATAATATAGTTAATATAATATAGCAGTTAATATATACATGAGAAGCAGCTCGGTGCTGTTGTGAGATTTCATGTACAGTGCTTGCAGGAACGTGGCCTACATTTAGCGAGAGTGGGCAGAAATACCCAGAAGCGTTCATATAATATCACCTTTCAGACTTGATTTTGTTACCTGCATGTTGTGTATTAATTCAGCTAATCTGGATTGGATTTTGTGCTTTTCTCCAGTGCTTTTGCAGTTTTGTTTGCAGGATGAAGCTGTCATGTGCAATGTTTTAATGTCTTGTATTATCACCCACTATGGGCTACTTGTACAGTTTATTAGGGTTCATTTGCTAAATTAATTCACTCGTTTTGTACAAAGAACGAGGGTTTTTGGATCATGGTAAAATGAAACTGTTCTCTGAGATCTTACGTTAGTCATCTTATCTAAAAATGAATGCCATTATGAGAACACGATTGCCTTATGTTATCTCGGGCCAGAGAAGAAAAGACTATAAGAGGGGTTCCCCGAGGATGGAGATGCGTGTATCCCAGAGGACATCATTAGCATTATCTGAGCTGTGTATCCTGGAAGGAGAAGCTCAGCGTTTCTTATTTAAATCATGCTCACTCCAGTCTCTCTGTTGAAGTTTGCTGGAGCATTTTTCAGGCTCATTCATATTCAGCTGTAAGTGCACACATGCATATTCATATGTTTGGATGGACAGTGAAACATAGCGGTAGACTGTTATTTACCTGTGGAAGATGTATTAATCTAATACAGATGGGATAAGAGTCAGTGGCACTCTTTTATTTTATTTTATATAATATTTGTATTATATATTTTTGTTGTTATCATACTTGAATATTAATGTTAAATATAAATAATATTTAATACATATATTATGCAGAAAATATGTACTTAAATGGCTAATTTATTCCTAAATTAATTACAGATATGGTAAAGGTCATTGGAATTTAATTTAATTTATTTTATTTTGGAAAATACATTAACTGTTATGGTGTTAAACATTACTCATTTAATATTAAACATATAAATTATATTTTATAAAAAATAAATACATTTTAATAGCATGCTGGTTTATTTTTAAATAAAATTGAGCTGTGATAAACTCATTAGCATTACTTAAATGCAGTTTGATTTGATTTATTTTTAAGTTGGTAAATGCATTAATGTTACAGTATGGTGTTAAACATTTAAATGTATAAATATATTTATAAGTTAAAATGTAATTCAAATATTGCAATTCTATAAAATGATTATACAGATAGAATTAAATATCAGTTGTGATCCTCAAATGATGTGTATACAGTATGTCTCTGAAGTTGTGTCGATCTATTGAAACACATGAATTGCATGTGTGCCTGAACCACAGTTTATGTACAAATAACTCCAGTACTAATGTGATCCCGTTGGTCTGTCGTAGCTGCATCTGCAGGACTGACACACAGCTCGACTTGCATGCTGCTCCTGGACACGAGCTGGAGTCCGGCCCAGACTCGATGGCTCTTACGCCCTCCTTTAATCTTCTGCTGGTGCTTGCACCTCACGCTTCACAGCACCTGCCCACTTTACGCCCCTCGGCAGTGAGCGACCCAGACTCCTGCTGGACCTACACTGGCTTCTGTCAACATCCTTATTAACCGGAGGCTCGTCTATAGCTCAGTGCAGATGATCGAACGCCTGAATGAACCTTAGGATCTGCTGCAGAACTACATATGCTTCATAAAGTATTCCAGACCAAACCGTGTTTGTTGGCTGTATTCTTGGGTACATCAATGCACTATTTTGTACTAATAATATGCTGTGAAAAGCACAATGCACATTAAATGGACTTGATGGATCAAGTCAATAATACCGATTTGAATAGTGACCAATGGTAATAATTAATTCATGCACAAATTATTCCTTTGAGCTAGTTCTTTTAACGAATCAGTCAAAACGACTCCTGAACTCAAACAATAGTATAATAGTATAATAATAATTTTGTGCTGAATCCAACTATTTAGTGGGTACTAAGTTAACTACTAACTTATATTTTTTGTAATAAATGGTCTTTAAAATATTAAAATACACTTTAAAATTGTATTATGGTATTTTCTGGAAAATAAGTCGCATAAAAAAATAACACTGTTGAGATGAAAATAAAGACTACCATATAAAAGTTTAAAGATAGTAAGATTTTTTTAAAGCAGTTAATATTTTCATTCAGTAAGCATGCACTAAATTGATCGAAAGTGATAAAGACGTTTATAATAAATAAGATTTCTCTTTCAAATAAATGCTGTTCTTTTGAACTTTCTATTCATCAGAAAACTAAAACATAAAATGTATCATTGTTTCATGAAGCAGCAGAACTGTTTTCAACCTTGATAATAATAATCAGAAATGTTTCTTGAGCATATTATTATGATTTCTGAAGATCATGTGACACTGAAGACTGTAGTAATGATGATGATAAATTCAGCTGCGCATCACAGAAATAAATTACAATATATTAAAATAAAGCAGATATTTTAAAAGTGTAAAAATATTTAGCAATTGGACAGTTTTTTTCTATTTTTTCAAATAAATGGTGAGTATAAGAGACTTCTTTCAAAAACATGAAAAAATGAAACGGAACGAGAAACTAACAGAATAGAAACATTACAAACACTATAATGATTTGTGTAGGTGAAATACTTTGAATAGGTCACTTAAAACACTCCTCTACAGTTATGCTCCAAACGAATGAACGAGTTAATGACTGCCATCGCTCTGACTTTTCCATCTGTTTGTTTGTAGACGTGTGCGGTTTGGGCTTGATGTAACGATAAAAACAGAGCAACTCATATTCCAGAACATCCAGTCATATGTTTAGTATGTTGTTTAGAGTAATTACAGCATTTCTGTAGGAAACAATGGGACTAAAGCAATATGAAGGGTTTTGTTTTGTGTTTGACTGGTTGTTGTTGCCTCTGTTTTTATGTTCAAAGAGTTCATTTTTAGATGAATGAATAGTTTTTCAGTTGATTCCTGTGCTGATTGCAGTGTCATGGATCAATAAGTCTTGGGACTTTTAACCTTATAAAGTTACATATGGAATAATAGTCCGGTTTTTAATGCCACTTTTAGACAGTATTTAAAATACATTAGCATATGTGTTTTTTTGTTGAGTATCGTATTTGATACACCATGCTGCTATGGCTCATGTAGTATGACACTTTGAGAATATGGAGGAAAAAACATCTCAGTTTTAGCAAAAATATGCAATATGGTGCAGATAGACAAAAGTAAGCCATCCTGATAGCTTGTAAATTAAGGATATAAAGGCCCGGTTTCACAAACGGGGCTTAGCTTAAGCCAGGACTAGACCTTAGTTAATTAAGATATTTAAGCAACTTTACTAGTGTGCATCTTGAGACACAACAATGACACTGACATATTTTAAGATACGTCAGAGAAAGATATTTTCAGCTGAGACTGCTTAAACATGCATTTTAGTCTGGGACTAGATTAAGCCTTGTCTGTGAAACCGGGGAATAATAGACTACACATAAAACGATAGAAATATCAGTCATCACTGTCTGTCATATCTCCAATAATAGGTCTTGAGATGATATTTAAATGCATAATTTTATGATCAAAACATAGTGCAATGCAATACAATGATGACTGAGAAATGAAGAAATCAAACTAATAATCTGGATAATCGAGTAAGCTTAAGTAGCTTCAGTCCATTAAATGTTCATCTTAAAATATCAAAGTTGTTCTCTAATTTACTTGATAAAAATCATCTTAAAATAAGCGTTATATGGTTAAATGTGTTGTTGAGATTATCATGGAGTCAAACCTGCCCCAGTGTCCCACTAAACTCCCACTTAGCCATAATTTCCAGCAGTTTATAGGCCATAACGTGTGTTTCATAATGAATGTGTTTATTTCCTTCTACATACAGCAACGGCGCTCAAAGATCCGCTCATAAATCATTCACAACTGGTTTAGTTTTTTTGTTTTCTCGCAGACAAGCCAGCTGTTTCTGTCCATATTTTCTGTGTGAAAAGCGAGCGTCTGTCTGGGAGCGAGCAAGAACACTACTATTATGTCCACGTTTCAATTTGTTAGCAGTAAACACACCTTTGAATGCACGACTCGACGGCTCCTAGATGAACTCATTTGCATGAATTTGCTTCTCCCAAGCGAAGACCGCGGAGTCGCTGTCGGCCTTTCAGATCGCCTGCATGCAGCTAAAATCTATCATTTCCCCCCCGACGGCATCAGCGTGTGCACGGCGACGTTATTCTTTACGAATTCTCTGCGCTTTGGAACGGTGTTATTCAGCCTGCGTTTCCAAGACGCGGACGATATGTTATCGTTTAGCTGGGGAAAAAAGGATATTATGTGTGGAAATATACAATGCTAATGTTATCTGCTGTGTATTTTTATCACGCTTTTGATACGGGCTGCCACGCAAGAGGGTAATGAGATGAGGATCCGTGCTTGTGAATTTCAAGACAATCCAGATTTCTCCCCTCAAATCTATTATCATAATCTTCAAAGATGCTTGTCTAGTTCATTTTGCGCGTGACCCCGGCAAGTAGGTCGTTGAATTTCCTGAAATGACTACAAATAGGAGACTCGTCGTTAGGAGGCAGACGGTGAGTGGACTGCAAATGACTGGCGAATAAAAGAGGAGTGTTCCTTCATAAAGCTTTAATCAAATTCATATGAATTCATATGAGGGACACCCTGGCATCCCATAATGCCTCACAACCACGCATAGTCCTCGCCGTCAGGTTTCATTAGCGGTTTTGGTTCTAATTGCCATCAATTATGTTTTAGTATTATTATATGCTATTATAAGTTATATACCTTTTTTTGAATTGGCTCTTATTTAAAATTTTCATTTTAATTCAATTTTTTGTCATTTTTATTATTTTTATATTTCTATTTAGCTTTATTTTTATTTAATTTGGGGTTTTTGTAATGTTAATTTTAGTTTACCTTTTATATATTTAGATTTTATTTTACAGCTTTATTTAAAAAAATGAAAACCTTAATTAATTTAAACAAGACCAATGGTAATTTCCATTTATGATTCTTTTATTATATATATATATACTATATATTGTATTTTGTACCATGTATTGTGCCAGTGCTATACAGTTTTGAGTTGATTTCAGGTTAGACTTCATTAAAGCAGTGACTTGGTTAAGATGTGTTGTCTATGAGTTGTGTTATTTTACTCTCTTATATCGAAACATAATTTATCTTCTTGTGGCCTTTTAGATTGAGTTGCGATGTAGGAAACTATTATACGTTTTGTGGTAACACTTTACTTTTTTTAAAGTTATAAGTTATCATTATTTGTTTGAAGTTCAAGTAATGATTTTTTTTAATGGTTTCATAGTTTAATTATTAATTTTTTCCCCCCATGGTTTAGTTGCAGTTTTAGTTAACTATTATAATCCTAGTAGTTATATTTTAATCATAATCATATTTTATTAGTGGTTGTACTGATAAAAGCTGGTTCTCGGTTTTAAATCCTGTTTGCAAGAATACTAATTTTATACTGAATACTGAATAATATATCAGTGAGCTTCCCACAGTTGTTCGTGAACAGCCCGAGGCTCCCGTTAGGGGGTCTGCCGTGAATGTTTGCAAACTTAAAGTGCTTCAAGGTGAACATGAGCTGCTCAGCTCGACCCACTTTCAACATCCACATGATATTCCCAGTCACACACGTGTCATTTTCACTCCGAGTCTCGACTACAGTCTCCTTGTACCCCATGACTTTCTGCTGGCCCTTTACAGATGAGCTTCTGCTGGTGATCACGAGTCTCAGAAGGATAGCGAGGGCACGACACCACGCATTGCTAGATGACATGTCGTTGCATGATATATAGGCCACGGTTGCAGCACCTGGCTGAGCAGGAACAGTGATCCGCAGTTTTGTGTGGCCCTCCGGAACATTTCTGGCCAAATAAAAAGATGTTAAAGGGATAGTTCACCCAGAAATTAAAATGTGCTGTTAATTTACTCACCCACAGGCCAGCCAAGATGTAGGTGACTTGTTTCTTCAGAAAAACGGTAAAGAAGATTTTTAGCTGAAACTGTGGTCGTTGGTGACTCAAATAATGTCGATGGCATTCCATTTTTGAGAATTTAAAAGCATAGAAAGAAACACAAAAAAAATATCCGTGGCTCCTGATGATATATTGAGGTCTAATGAAGCGAAACAACCGGTCTGTGCAAGAAACTGAATATTATTTACAGCATTATTATCTGTAATCCAGAGCCTCAGGCAAATGAGGAATCTGATTATTTTCTGTATACTTTTGGACCGCTCGTTTCAATGAACCGGTTCAATTCACTAGTTGTTTACATGATCACGTTATTACGTAATGTATACGCAATTACATTATTAAAGAACCCAGTAATGATGTGAAGCATGGATGTTTTACATGTCTAAAGCGTATAAAGTGAATAAACTCGTCTTCATCAGCTCACCTTTTTACATAAACAATGAGACAGTGACTCAGTGACCGTTGATGAGCTGGAGCACTGAATGATTCATTCATATAGGATCAGATACGCTGCTATTTTCACTCGTTTTGAGTCGAAGTGACTGTCAGGCATCCAAACGTGAGTCAAAAAGAGAGTCACAAAAGAGAACCGATTCAAAAAAATGCTTTATCCATGAACCAGGCATCGCTCTGAGTCTGAACCGTTTGCCTGAGATATGGATTACTGGTAATAATGTCGTAAATAAAGTTCGGTTTCTTGCACAGTCCAATCATTTCGCTTCGTAAGATCTCAGTATATAGTCAGGAGCCATTTTGTGTTCTTTGATATGTTTTTTTTATTCTCAAAAATGTACAGCCTCTGAATTAGATTTTATGACCACGGTCTCAGCTAACAAGCTTCTGTACTGTTCTACTCAAGAACAAAGTCACCTACATCTAGATGGCCTGGGGGTTAGTAAATTAACAGCAAATTTTCACCCCGTTTTTGGGTATTCTACCCCTTTAAGAGGCTAATAAGGTGCATTAATTTAACTCAGGAAAGTTGGTAAGAAGCGTGACATGCGCACACCTGGTCGAGGCTGTGGATGAAGGATGATGGGGACAGCTGGAGGCCTATTTCAGCCCTGAGCATCGCCACGTTCCCCACTGCCCTCCTCCACCGAGAGCCATTGTTTTATTCTGTCATTTATTCACTCAGCGGGTCACCTAATCTAATACGATTTACGCCACTTACATTTATCATACAGTGCATATTAGCGCTTTAGTCCCGCCTGAGTGCAGCGAGATGTGGACCTTGCTCAAGGGCAACTATGACACTCGTTTTACAGGTTCCTCTCACAGTTTTTGGCATTTCCTTCTCTGCTTTTTTTTCTCCCGCTCTCCGTGTGCAATCTTTCAGCTTGCCTGAGATGAGGCCGGTCTGAAAAGGCTTTTGAGCAATTTAACATATTAATGTTTCACAAGATGTATGTTGAAAGTTTAGCGTTCTTGGAATCGTGCATGCATTATTAACTGAGTTCAATTAAGTCACAGGTACAAGAGAGTTTTATATCAGTCCTCTTGAGAGCCAAAGATCGTCGCCTGCATGTCAGGGTCATCAGGATCAATGTTCCTCTAGAAACTTCCTTTAAGCTTTTCGGTCATATATATACATATAATAAAATTCATAAAATGTGTATAAATTATACACTCACTGGCCACTTTATTAGGTACATCTTGCTAGTACTGGGTTGGACCCCTTTTGCCTTCAGAACTGTCTTAATTCTTCGTGGCATAGATTCAACAAGGTGTTGGAAACATTCCTCAGAGATTTTGGTTCATATTGTCATGATAGCATCACACAGTTGCTGCAGATTTGTCGTCTGCACATTCATGATGTGAATCTCTCGTTCCACCACATCCCAAAGGTGCTCTATTGGATTGAGATCTGGTGACTGTGGAGGCCATTTGAGTAAAGTGAACTCATTGTCATGTTCAAGAAACCAGTCTGAGATGATTTGATCTTTGTGACATGATGCATTATCCTGCTGGAAGTACATCAGAAGATGGTACACTGTAGTCATAAAGGGATGGAGATGGTCAGCAACAATAATAATTTGTGTTACCAAGCAATTGAACAGGTGTACCTAATAAAGTGGCCGGTGAGTGTATATGTGTATATATATATATAATATAATATATATATATATAATAACAGCACCATTTGATACCATTCACATTACTTTTGTACCATTTATTGTAACCACACTTTATCATTAACTATATTTGTTTAATAGTTTTAATTTAATTAACAATAATAACACTGATATTAATTCCAGTATTCTTAAGGATTCCTTTTATGACTATTTTTGTACTTGAAGAGCAACTATATTATATATATTTTATTTTATATTATTTTACCATATATATATATATATACCATATTTACCATATATATATATATATAGTAATGTTTGATTGGACTGTGCTTTGAAAAATTAAGTGCAACACAAGTAATGTGTTAGATATTAGATTGTCTGTTCACCAATTATAAGGTAAAGGGCGTTATAATTTAACAAATGACATGTAATGTGCGTTTTGTAATGGTTTGTACTGCTTGAATAAGCAGAGATGCACATTTCTTGGACACCCTGTATATTTATTACTGCATCAAATGCCTAAAATAACAATCAAGTTCAAACTATTACAGAGGAAGCTAAACCTAAGATAGATATTAATAAACTGGCACACTTATGCTGAAAATAGACTTTAATTGGTTTAATTTTCTCAACATTAGGAATCTTTATGTACAAAAACAGGTGAGTTTAATACCATTAATGAGAGTGGGACTCTCATTTACCAGGAAATTATTGTGGAAAATCAGAGAAAGATGTTTTTATGGCAGATTTATGAAATCCAGATGGTCCTATTAACAGTAAAAACATTTGCACCACTTTTATTGGTGAATTTAATTATTATCAAAGTTCAACACATGTGAAATACAAGTGAAACACGATTTAGAAATCACACAGGTGTAATGAAACCGTTTTGATGCACGTTATATAAATGTTCAATAAATGTGATACAGTTAAACATATTCAAATAATCACATTTATTATAAATGTTTGTAAACATGCATAAAAATCTTTTCATTTTGTAAGCTGTCTATATGCTACTATTGTACATATACATGTCTGTCCAAACACACAGAAATATTTATGCATTAAAAACACACATATGAATGCTAATGAGAGGAATCTGTTAAAGTATAGTTTAAAAGTGTTCAAAACTATCACTCTTTATAGTTATCTTCATTATTTAAAGCCGTGGGATATTCTTGCATAGCTCGTTGAATTATTTATCTGATGTAAATAAATGAAAATGATTGTTATTATGATCATTTCTCTTTAATCTGGAGACTGTAGCGCTGGGATGCATCAGTCTCTCTCCGGTCCATCGTCACACTATCATGGTGTCAGAGATGGAGGAGAGCACTGGGGCTATAGAAAGCAGCATCGATCCGCTCCCTGCAGACCCAAGCCAAACCTGCTGACTGTGTGCAAATAAATGAAGGGAGCAAAGAAAAAACAGCCTTCATTCCTCTCTTTCTCTGTACCTCGCAATATTTCTCTGTTTGGAAAAAACATGAGGCCAGAATTATGCCGTTTGGTGTGTTTCACCTTCCTACTTTGCCTTCAGGCCTTTCACATCCACCAGGGTTGGGCGAAACTCAGACTTGAAACACCGGCTCCCATACATACACTTCATGAGTGTGAATAGAATTGAATTGAATTGGCCTCGACCTACAGGCTGCTGAAGTGGAGTTTGAGTTGGAATAACAGCAAGAGGACTAAATATTTCTATCATTTTATCAAGAATTTAAGTAATAGAGACTTGTATTGTTATTTGTTAAAGTTTATTTGTTTGTTTATTTATATGTGTTACTTTTTAAGTGTCTGGTAAATATGGAGTTTAAGTATACAAGTCAATTGTAATTGTATTTCAGTTTTTATGGCTTTGTGGCAAATAAAAAATGTTAATATAGTAAGTAAACACACACACACAACACACACACACACACACACACACACACACACATATACATATATATATACATAGGGCTGTCAATCGATTAAAAAACAACAAATTAATCGCAAATTTTTCTGCGATTAATCGTGATTAATCTCATCTAACATTAAAGTTTTTAAATATACTTTTATATTGCAATAATTTCACATTCAATCTTCAAATGTACAAACAACATTAAGACTGTATAATTTTTATATTTCTTTAATAGCATCTTTTTTTTATTGAAGGCATCACTGATATCAATGTCTCTATAAAAAAAGTCCCCTTAATATTTAACCATTGACTGCAGCCATTCAGAATTACAGTATAATTGTGAGCTATTAATTTTAACATATATTAGACTTAACTTCTAATTTAAGTGAACTTAAAACAATCTTCACATGAACCCATTATAATAAATGGCATATTTAGATACCTGTGCCCTTCAGCAGAAATATACAGAAAATCAATAGTTACCAAACACTAAATTAAATTTAGATGAACCCCTTAAAACTATAACAGTTACTGAATTCCTCTTTTGTTCTTGGATTAATAGACATCACAGCAGCTGGTTATTAGTTTATTTGCCTGCTATTGCTTTAAAAGCTGCTGCTGCTGAACGTGACGCGGATCTGACACGCATCTCTCTTGACCTTTTCTGAGCCACTTCCGGTCTTAAAGTCTCTTCTAATGAGTGGACGAGTTGAATCGGGTGTTGTAGATGAGGGAGACAGTGCTGGGGTGTCTCAGGACAGTTTTAAAACCATTTCAGAGACATGTTCTTAAATGTGACGCATATATAACATATTGCATGCATGCACACAGTTTTTTGGTAACATGCCTTAACTGGCGGCACAACTAGGACATTGCATGCACGTAGTTTCTTTCGCTGTTTTATATGAAATGATACAGACTAAAGTGCGCACCGGAACCTTTGTGCGTGTATTTGAAGAGCGCGCGTTACGAGCACAGAATATTTTCCACGCTCGCTTGACTCGTGCCTGGCGCGTATGGAGCTTATAATATGACAAAACTATTTGAATTTGAATTGTGTAAATTTGAATTATTGACAAGTGTCATTTAACAAAACTGAATATTATGTGTAATTTACATGAATTTAATTTTTTTAAACTCGAATAATGAACATTTGAAATTGAACACAATTAAAAAAAAAAAATTGTTCTGAATTCTTTGACTGCAAATATACAGTTTTTTAAAATACAGCTTCAAGTTTTCAAGATAAAGAAGAAATTCGGAACATCAAATTCAATATTAAGAATTCAAAACGCAGAAATTCAGAGCGTACAGAAAGTAGGTCAGAGGTCTTCCAGAGGGAAGAGTAGACGATCTCCGAAAAGTCAAACGAAGCGTTTACTACGAGTCTGTGACCGGGAGGGGACATGTTCTGTTAACTTAGGCTAGTTTTGTCCTGGCCACAACATATTAACTCGTGGGAGTGTAATTATGTGGCCACGAATTTAATGTGTAAATAAAACTGCGTAACCATAGCAACCTGGGATTATCAGTGATGGATAAAACATTTTTCTCCATCCCGCATCCCACAGCGTTGTAAATCTGTTTACTGATCGTGTCTTTTTATTTAATATTTGTATAATTATATTATTATATTAACTGGTTAGGGTTACATTTTTTATGTTTATTGTTATATATGCTTATTTCCCTTTCAATTCGTGTAGAGCTTTACCAAATTAACATTCTGTATAATTATTAATATGCTACCATATTTTGCAAATATTGTAAGCGCTTATGCCAATTAAGTTTTGAATTTATGATTGTCTTTACACCCATATGTGACAACGAGCATGTTGTGTTTTTACAAATGAGACTACACAAATTATTAATTCCTCAACGAAACACTATATTTATAACAGTCTATTAATTAGCTGAAATAAATTTAAATATATGTTAAATTTAACCTTTAAACTGCACTTCCAGTAAACAATTCCCGTTATTAATATAGCATAATCCAAGCTTTATCGGCATTTACAGTTGGCTGTAGGCTATAACCAATAATAATAATAATTTACATTTAAACAATTATATATGTAACCCCCCCAGGTCCAGACCATCCTCACTCGATCTTGCTCCGAGCGGGTCGCGAACCCGGGATTCCGGTGCGGGAGGCGGGCGCTCTAACAAGTAACGCCAAAGGCTACAGCATCTGTCGCTAGAGCGCCTCTTTTTGAGGTCAGGAGAGCGAGGTTTACACACAGCCCTTACTGGCATACATCCGTTACATATATAAAAAACTTTTTGGAAAAAGACGATCAGTTAAAATTTCCATTATGTAACTATGGCAATGTCTGGCCCGAGACCGCACAAACACTTCCACTACGAGAGAAAGCGGCAGCGGCATGGCGATTCCAGGATCACCTCGACAAAACGATCTCGCGGCCACGACATTTAATCACACTCCCAAGAGTTAATATGTTGTTGGCCAGGACAAAACTAGCCTAAGTTTACAGAACACGTCCCCTCCCGGTCCACAGACTCGTAGTAAACGCTTCGTTTGACTTTTCGGAGATCGTCTACTCTTCCCTCTGGAAGACCTCTGGCCTACTTTCTGTACGCTCTGAATTTCTGCACTTTGAATTTTAAATATTGAATTTGATGTTCCGAATTTCTTCTTAAACTTGAAAACTTGAAGTTGTATTTTTAAAAACGAATTTGTATTTTTAAAAACAAATTTGATATTTGCAGTCAAAGATTTCAGAACAAAAAATCCGCTGTCTGAAAATACGTCTATTAAAAAACTGCCATAAAAAATTCAATTGTGTTAAACTTGAAATGTTTCAATATTCGAGTAAAACAAAAAATCTAATTCAGAACTATGTTAAATTACACATAATATTCAGTTTTGTTAAATGACACTTGTCAATAATTCAAATTTACACAATTCAAATTCAAATAGTTTTGTCATATTATAAGCTCCATAGGCGCGGAAGGCGATGTTTAGAGCGCGCGTCTGAAACGTCTCCCATTTGATGTGGTCATAAAGACGTTCTGCATTTAAATAAACGCAATCCTTTTCAAGAAAAAAGAGACGGAGGCAGCAGTTGTGAATTGGGTTGCCAACCTTAGCTCCACCCCTGCGTTAATTGCGTTAAATATTTTAATACGTTAATCTGAAAAAAATAATCTCCTTCGTTAACGTGCTAATTTTGACTCACTATTATGTGTGTATATATATATTATATATATATATATCCTGTAGATGTACAAAATTAATAAAATAATTATTTAAAATATAATTAATGGAATATGCATGTATATATTCATAGATATATTATAATGTATATTATATAAAAATATATAGGTATGTGATTTTTTTAAAGAAAAAATTAATATATTTAAAAATAAACTACATTTTAAAATTATATAATTTATTATGTGTGTGTGTGTGTGTGTGTGTATACATATATATATATATTATATATATATATATAATATATATATATAATTTGTAAATAAAAAACGTATAAAATATGTACTATTTTATTATAGAAAATAATATATAATATAAAATATATATTTAGTATAGACTATAAATATTTATAAATAAAGATACATGGTAAAATATAAAATGATATATATTAAAATATTTACAATGTATATATGAAGACTTCAGATGCAAATCTCTAGGTCCATCTGAGAGTCTGCAATATATTTGCCTCCTCAAGCTCATGATTCAGCAAAGGAATTGTAATTTAAAAAGCATCTCAGTTCAATTCTGTATGGCGCACAGCCTGTTATCCACCCCTCCTCTCTGCTTTCCCTCATTTTCTTTGACTTTTCCCTTTTCTTGTTCCCAAACAATCCAGCCGTCGCTTTGCATCGCTTGCTTGTAGCCGTCCGTTTTAACCACCCTCCTGTGTCCTCCATCACACTCCATCTTCGGCTTTTTCATCTGCCCTAAATTCTCTTTCATCCTCTTTCTGCACATTTTCCTGTTCCTCCTCAGCCTTCGTCGTCTGCGTCTGAACAGCAGGCGGAGTGCGGGCGGTTAAAGCACAAGTTCATCGGGGTTTTTCACTGGTCCCAGAACAGAGCCGTCTAAAGCTGCAGGATTTGCCTGCAGACATTTCATCAGATATATGTAGGATGCATGAAAACTGTGTCATTGCTTTACTCAAAACCCTCTCGACCTTCATGACCTTCTTTCTGTCTTTGAATGCAGAAGCGGATGTTCATGAAAGTGAATGGATTTGACCATCAAGCCTCAACATGCACATCTTAAAAGCACAAAAAACACATTGCATGGAAAACAGTGGCCTGAGCGTGCACTTCCAAAGAAATACAGCTTTAGAGTGACTTGAGGGTTAACAAATGACACGTGAGCCAATTTTCATTTTTTAAGTGAACAATTAATTTTTTTAATCTGATGTGCACAGTTTTATGTTTGCCTTTTAGCAAATTTTTGTATTTTTGAGCAAATTAACCACTTTACAAGTGAGCACATTTTCTTTATTTAGCATAAACCTTTAAATGAGTCTAAAAGGTGGCGTTTAATGTGTGAGTGAATTTGTATTTTCAAGTGAACAAACCCTTTAAATGAGTGATCTGTGCAGTTTTTGTTTGCAGGCGAACGAATTGTCATTTTTGAGTAAAAACAAAACAAATCCCCTTTAGATGAGTGTGATATGTGGGTTTTCTGTGTCTGCTGATTGTGTGTTCAGGTCAGATCAGCCGAGTCTGT
>QVTF01009615.1:0-22379 GCA_003573665.1 Oxygymnocypris stewartii | reverse complement strand
AAACATGCAGACACAATAACTTGTTTGAATTAATGAGAATTAAAACATTTTAAAAGGCCAATTTTTATGTTGTCTAAACCACGCTCCTGTCTGTAACAATAATTCTTATTTTAATTGTTTATTTGTGGCATTTAGAGTTTTTTCTCTACAAATAATGATATATATATAATTATTGATTCAAACTTTGATAGCAATATCTACATAAAAAAACTAATATAATTTTTACTATACTTTCTTCTACTACATTTAAAAAACCTTAAACATTATTCTGGAGTCAATTCTTTTTCAATGAACCCCTTCACAAGTTGATTCGATTCGATTAACAGTTACTGATTCAATGAACTCAGTGATCCAGTGAGTCTTACGCTTAAAATGTATTTTATTTAAAGAAATCACTTAACCGATTCAAAATGAGCCAAGAAGCAGAAGTCATGATCTTCAGAGCTTGAATGTGTACTCCTAACAATTAGACCTATATAATAATATAAATAACGTAATATGTATTTATAATATGCAATTACAGTTGAGGTCAAAAGGTTACATCCTCCTTTCACAATCTGCTAATTGTAAATTATTCTACCATCATAAAAGGGATCATATAAAAGCATGTTATTGTTTATTTGGTACTGACCTAAATAAGATATTTCACATATAAAAGATGTTTACATAGTCCACAAGTGAAAAATAATAGTTTTAATTATAAAAATGACCCCGTTCAAAAGTTTACATACACATAATTCTTAATACTGTGTTGTTACCTGAATGATCCACAGCTGTGGTTTTGTTTAGTGATAGTTGTTCATGATATTCATATTGAACCCTTTCCAACAATGTCTGTATGATGTTGAGATCCATCTTATCACACCGAGGACAACTAAGGGACTCATTTACCAACTATTACAGAAGATTCAAACACTAACTGAGTTCCAGAAGGAATACATGCATTAAGATCCGGGGGGTGAAAACTTTTGAATTTGAATATCAGGGTAAATTTGACTTATTTTGTCTTCTGAGAAACATGTAACTATCTTCTGTAGCCTCTGATATGTAGTCTATATGATATTTAGGCAACATAAGGAAAAATATACACATCTCCACTCTGTTCCAAAATTTTCACCCCCAGCCCTTAATTCCTTAATAATTTCGGTAAAATTATTAACATTTTGCAGATTCTGAAGGGGGGTGTAAACTTTTGACCTCAACTGCATAAATGATGACAAACTGAGCTTTAAACCATAATATATTTTCTATGTTTCCCTATATATGACACACACACTTCAGGTCTTTCAGTCTCCACTAATAAGATAAAGAGTTGAATCAGGTGTGACAGATGAGGGAGATATACAAAATGTGTAGGGCTGGGGTACTCCAGGACAGGTTTGAGAACCACTGGTCTAAACTAAACTAAACTAGCTAAAAAAAACATAGACCACTTTTAACTTCTAATACTTAAGGACATAAAAACGTTTACATTTATATATCCATTTTCTTTCAAGAATGACTAATGTCAATGTGTACCTTACATTTGGGAATGTCAGTGTGACCTATAAGGAAGCAGGAGGAAAAAAATACAGGCACGTGGAGATTGGGCTGCAGGGTTGAAAGACCATCATTCACAGATGATAACCAAGTCTACCATGAACATCGACTGTAAAATGCAGTTTTTGCTCTGTAAAATTGCATTCACCGCCCGAATGTGGAAATTTTGAAAAAGGAGCACTCGAGATGAGGGGCAGGTCAGGAAGACTTCAACTAAGAGCAGCCTGCTGATGATCTCAAGGCCATGCAATTAATGGTAGAGCAGTGAATATCGAACAGAACGTGATACTATTGAGGAGCTGACAGGTTTATTAATGTCAATGTAACTAGTGTTTTTCCACACAATCTGAATGTGGTGAAGAAGCCCTTTGGGACCATTAGTCAACTCTATGTCAATGAGAAAAGACTGCTGTGTGGCCATATTCACCTGTATTGGGAGTATAATGTTCTAATTCTCCTTTAATAAGAGGGGGAATATCTCTAAAGAAAGCTAGTTAGCCTTTCCTGCCCTTTCTGTCTTTGATGGCCCCATAAGAAATCAACACACACCCACAACACACACACACACACACACACACACAACACACAAACACACACATGGCACGTAGCCTCTTATTATTCCCTTGAATACTTACACTAGTTTCCACTGTTAAATCAAGAGAGTTAACTAAAGATAAATGTGTTGGCAACTTATTTGACAGACTAAATTTGCATTAAGTTAATTCTGATGCTAGATGTTGCTAATAGTGTTGTGTGGCATTCTGAATGCCTTTTCTGAAAATTTGAATAAAACGTTTAGAAGGTCTTTAAGTTTGAAGGTTTTATAGGCTTAACGGAAAGACTGACATATCTGTTTAAAAAAATCACCAATAGAGAAATCTGTATTTCATTTATATACACTACCATTAAAAAGTTTTAGGGTTGGTAAAATTTCTTAACATTTTCGAAATTCAATTTTCAATTTCATTGGAGTTGTACAATGACAATAAAGACATTCATGAAATAAGTAATTTATGTTCCAAATCTGCATTTATTTGATTAAAAAAATAATATAAATGCATAAATGCTAAATATTATCACAATTTTAAAAGAACCATTTTCTATTTTAACATCACATTTCCCATCTGCGCTAGAGAACCGTTATCGTCCCATCACGTGCATCTCAGCAGGCAGAAACATATTTGACACAGGAGCTGTTAGGAGAGGTTGACATGAAGGTTAATTGAGGCCAAGATTTGTTTTTAACTGGACATATGGGCGCTTCTAACCAATCTCACGTGGAGGCTGGTAAAATGATTGAAAAAAACATTGTGTTCCCAGGACCAGTTTACAGAGTTTTCTGCCAAAAAATAGATTTATTTTTGACAACCAATATACCAAATGATAGCTTTAACACTTCAGAACGGAAAATAGTTTGTGCTCAAATTGTACAAGCTACAGAAAGAGTCCACATTCACCATATATGTCAAGCCATTCAAGTATTCTGGTCACTAAATACACTTTTTGCATAATCTTTCCACAGAGAAGCAAGAGGCCACATAACACAACCTCAGCAAAAGATATAATCAACCCAATTAATAAGATCAGCACAACAGAGGTTAAACAGAAAGGTTAAACGCTCCTTTTAGAGGTGTGAACGTTACAATCAATAGATGACCTGTCAGCATGTTGACGACACAGTTCGGTACATGGGATTTCTCCTGGACATGATATTTCAGTGGAAACTCTCAAGAGTGAAATTCAGCGTGACCTTGACCATGCTGTAAAGTGAGAAACGGGAAACTGTGCTAACGGAGAGTAAACTATTCACCATCAATACAGAGGAAACCGGTCTTGTTTGCTTATTTGGGTCAAAACTATTAATATCCGACGTGAGCTTGAGGCTGTCGGCTTGACCCTTCTTTCGGAAAACATCAATCCAAATGTTTCCTCTGAAGCTGCACCAGCCCAGATGGAGGGCCTCGAGAGGGACGGGGAATCCAGCGATGAGGCTCAAACAGACACCCTCTAAACTGCCCACAGGTGTCATCTTGTATTTATATTTTTCTATCGCAATTAACGGTGATGACTTGACCCTGGAGAAATTCACAAACTTTATAACTTTGTTCCCAAACCAAATAAGCTGCCTACATTCTATACATAGTCTGATGCAAAAAGTTGGCAGAAACATTGCACTGCTATCTAAGACTACTTGTTTAGGCAAAGAAATAATGCATTCAAGATGCATATCTAATCAAATGTTAACCAATATTAGTGTGAACTATGTTTAAGTCAGAAAAAAGTCTGCATGTGTTTTTGTTAATAGTCCTATATTACTTATTCGTAACATGCTAATGTTATTAAAATCCAGTTGCACTTCAGGCAGCTTGCAAAAAATAAATAAAAGCATTGATCAAATCTTATATGTTTAGGGAGGCAGAGGTGGCTTAATCAACAGTACAGTATCAACTTACAGAGGTGAATGTCCTAAAAACTGTCTAATGGAGTATTTGATGGCTGGCAACATTTAACATCCATTAACGCTGACATTTGAATGACCCACACAATGAAGGCCACTGTCACAGGATGCCACCTTTCCAACAAGCCAGTAAATGATTGCCCTGTTAGCCGTCCCAGTCAACTGGAAGTAGCGTTAATGTAAATAGGAAACACTTAGGAGACACAATAGTTCATCTGGTCACATAAACTAACAGAATGTGAACTGCAGTGTGCTCAAAACTCAAACAAGTGCAAAAGGTTAAAAACGCTCACACCACTGGTCAAGTCTCAGGTTGTACAATGTTTTGCTTTAAGTAATGTGTGAGACATTAGCAGTGGAATATAGAGATATTTTTTTCAGTGGCGGCTCTTCGGAGAAAGCAAATTTTCACCCAAAATTTTCAGGTGAAAATAGGAGGACGCCGACGATTTAATGTTAATAAAATTCAACATTAATTTCAGTTCATGTCTCAAAATGTGTATTTTTTTGTTTGTAATATATCAGCTGTAATATCATAACATGCTACTGTAGTTGGAAAGAGCCACTTTTCTATTGCGACACACGAATGTGCCGAATCTGCTGATGTACCTACAACCGCTAAGTGATAGAGCGGAGGAGGGGGAGTCAAAGAATATAGAAGCTATGCTCTTTGGCTTAGCTCTCGTGCCTTCGTTGGTAAAAAAAAAAAAATAGCCAATCAGCATCGAGCGTTCACTTTCAGCGCTGAGGAGTGTTGATTAAAAAAAACCTTGCAAGGGAGGCTAGCCTTCCTTCTGGTTAGGGTGGCCATACGTCTGAATTTTGGCCGGACAGTCCCGATTTTAAGCCCCCTGTCTGGCGTCCCGTGCAGCCTCAAGCCGGACACTCATTTGTCCTCCTTTTTGGAGTTGCGCTGAATCGGCCTAAAAACAACAGTTCTAGAATCTTTATTGGGACGCAGCAGCATAGCGTCTAATGCCGTAAGATCTCTGGTCAAACAAATGATTGGCTGAAAGCGGTGTCAAATAAATATCTGATATATCATCGGTTAAAAACATAAACAAGCCACCACGTGCTGGCTATCATAACGTTAACATGTGTTCCTGTGTGGCTCAGTGTTAGAGCATTGCGTCAGCAGCGCAAAAGGTTGTGGGTTCGATTTCCAGGGAACACACATACTGATGAAAATGTATAACCTGAATGCAATTGTAAGTCGCTTGCGTCTGCTAAATGCATAAATGTAAATGTAACAAGCTGAAACGTCAGACCTCATTTAATCCGGAATGGACAAAAGAGCATGAATTTATATCAAAAAGCAGTAGATACGCATTTCATGGATTTTGCACACTGTCGCTGTTAAGTGTATTTATGTATTTTCAGAAGTCCAGAAATGTAATTTTTTCAGACACTGTGCACTTTGCCGGTTAATCTCAGTGGTCAGTTTTGAAACAGACATTAGGCTACAATGTCTTGATTGTGGACATTAGGACATGCCTAGGCTGGATATAGGCTAGTCAGTTTAATTAAATGGCACAAAATGGCAGCTTAAATAATTAATTTAATTAAAGCAAAATGCGATATTTCCCCATTTTATTGTCTTTTACCTGTTGTGTAAAATCAGTAACATGACTCCACTACCTAGTTATTTGTGTGAATGAGCACCAGTCAACGGTCAAATGCTGTGATGGGTTTGGGACGGAGCGGTTGAGTGTCTCATCATCCATGCAGGACACACACATGCAGCAGCACTTCGTTAAACAATGAATGCAGCAGGCCAGCGGCGCTGACAGCCAGCTTTATCACAGAGATCAAACGCAGCTCTCTGTTCCTCTCTCTCTCTCTCCACACCTCCACTGATGCTTTAAGCACCTGATCCTTCTTTATCTCAGCTGCTGTAAGAACAAGCACCAATGGACTACATAGAATCACTCTGCACATCTTCGTAACACACAGGATTCGACGATATACAGGAAACGTCCTTTCTTTCCCCTCCATATCAATCAGTTTCTTTATTCTAAACACTTACGCCTGCCACAAGCAAAATGTTGTTGACTATGTGGTTTTTAATTGTAGTAAAATGCTGGGAAGCTCCGCCCATTATGACATCTCTTTGGCCTAAAATGTGGAATCTTTTTTTTTTTTTATAATGCAACTGATGGTTTCAATAAAAGTGAACACTTTTTCTTATTTTGACCAGTGTTGAGGAGTAACTAGTTACATGTAACAGCGTTATAAAATGTAATTACAAAATTTGGTAACACTTTATTTAAAAGTGTCATACTACAGAGTAATTACCTAATTAAGTACTTAGTAGCAGTTGTACTTACATGACACAAAATGTACTTACCATCTAACTAAGTTTTAGAACAGCCTGTAATTACAGTTTGTAATTATGTAGATGTAAAAGGAAGCTGCTGTTACACATATGTAACAGGCCAAGTCTACATGGCAAGTACATTTTATTTAACGCAAGTACAACGGCTACTACTAAGTAGCCTATTTTATTAGGTAATTACTCTGTATTATGGACACCTTAAAATAAAGTGTTACCCAAAAGGGGTTGTAATTAAATTATGTAACGCTGTTACATGTAACTACTGGCATTATTCCCCAACACTGGTCAAAATACAAAAATCTCACAATGAACACGGCCCCTAACTCACTTCAGTTCATGACTCAAAGAAAATATTGATCATTCTTGCAGGCAGCAGCAGTAATGTGTTACAGACATGCTTCATATGTGCCTGTATCCCGTCTGACAGCTCAAACCGTCTGGAATAAACACAACCAGACCCATATAACATCCATCAACGCTGAGAGCAAGACAATTCATTCAACCCAATACAATACATTTATATAAGACACTCAATATCAATCAACAGAAACTATAGAGCAGCCATATATAATAATACAATATCAATCTTCCAATCTATTAATTCACTTTTTTGAGAAGCAGTAAATCAATAGTTCAGTGTAGTTATTATGAATCATCAAAATAAAGAGTTGACTAATGCCACAATAAACAGAAACATTTCGCATCAATCATCAGATTTACACATTCCCCTGAAGAATAATAGAAGCCGATTTATTGGAAAAGTCATATAAAACCATTGACTTGATTAACAGGTGAGCACAAATATGAATCTTTCATGTGGGTAAACCTCACAACAATCCTCTTAAAGTAACAGCTCATCTCAAAATGAAAGTTTAGACATCATTTACTCCCCCTCATGTCCCTCCAAACTGACCTTTCTTTCTATTCTTGAGACGATCGCTGCTTTCTTCCAGCCTAATGAAAGCGGACGCCGTCCAAGACTGTCAACTCCAAAGAAGACAAAAAAGCATATCATAGAGTCGTGTGAAACTTTAGCCGTTATTTATTTTCATTTTGGAGCGTGCCGATGCCACATCAGGGCCTAAAAGCGAATCTCAGTTTGTCAGCGCCCGTGTTTATCAACCCTTTCTGATAAAACACAATTTTAGAACCTCTATGTAGACTATGATTAAGATGGTATTAATATAGTGTCATGTAGAGAAGCACAGTCATAAATCAAACAATGACATGTTGTCCAGGCTCTCGCTTTGCAATACTCAAGCGGCAGCTGCCTCACAGTTGATCAATAGACAGCGGGTCTGCATTGAAACGCTGTTTACAACACGATCTGTGCCTCAATATGCAGTTCATGGAAAGCCTAAGTCCACAATTTTCATAATTTCATTCAATATTTAAGCCAAAAAGGTCCAGTCTATGATATATTATCCATTATTGAAAAAGTATGAGGCATAAGCACCAGAAATGAGATACAAAGTCTTCCTGTACATCTGTTCAGAAACAGAGGCTATAGTCGATGTTCTCCGCCCGTGCTGTACTCTATTAAGTCTAGTTTGTGCAGCAAGCGTGGATCAATATCCTTCTTTATCTAATCAATAGAGCGGAGCTTAAAGGTAGGATAAACGAATGCAGGTGAGGCTGCTCAAACTTCTATCTATGAGATTGATTGAGTGATTGATTGATTGACTGATTGATTGATTGATTGATTGACTGTAAAAAAAGTCGTATTAATTTGTAATGTCATTTTTTATGACCTAATATAAGATGTATATTTAAAGAAAAAAAGGATGTAGAATAAGTTCATTAAAAATAAATAAAAATACCTGATAATAAAGCAAGGTTTATGTTGAATTAGTAATTGGCTTCTCTGCTATTATTACTCAGAGCATGCACTACAGAAAGCGAGTGAACCCATATAAACGGCACATTTCATCCGATCAGGGTGAAATCCAGCGACTGCGCTGCCTTTTCAAGCGGCTCCAAGAATGTGGCATAAATCAATGCAAATTATACGAATAAACTAGAGGGACATTTTAATTTACAATAACACAGCCTTGAACAAACGTAAAGGGACGGGTTGTAGCAGACATGCTGGGATTAAAATGCAGGAGTTTATTATCATAATAAAGAGCTAGACTTGTTAACTCTGAGAACTTTGGAAAAGATTCAACATGCCCTCGAGTGAATGTATCAGAATTGTCCTCTAGCTGATTTCTGCAGGTTTTACACATTCTAAAGAAATATTATATCAATGTCAAGCTAATAAATATACTAAAAAAACTATCATTTTTGATAAGAATAATATTAAATAAACAAACAAACAAAGAATATAGTATTAGAGAATATGGAAGGTATTTTATGGCAATATTGTCCCAATGACAACTAGGTTAAATATCTAAACTGCTCCTATTATGGGTTATGAAAGGTTCATATTTTGGTTTTGGGAGTCCCCCAACAACAGGTTGACGTGCATGCGAGGTCAAAAAAACATTTTCATTGTCTTCTAATATGCATTTATTTTTTACCTTATCTGCTCAACGACTCCCAAACGATTCGTTTAATGTTCAATTCGTTCATTTTTCCAAACCTCTCCTTTGCGAGAGGATAATCTGCAGTGATTGGTCAGTTTAATTTTCACTGCATCATGCCTGTAATGCCTGATAAAGCAGCTTTTGTGAGCGCAGTGCGGTTTTGTGTACAGCGTAACCGAGGATAACGCTATTCTAAAAGCGGCACCTGGTGGCAAAGAATGAATTTGCATTTTCATTCAGATCAACTTAAAAATCAAATGGGCGGAGCAATATGCTAATGTTTCATGTTGACGTCAAGAAGAAACGGTTTGGGATTAGTTTTAAAAACGACTCGTTTCAATGATTCAGAGTCGACTCTTTCTTTTGAGAGACAATATCTTTACAAACGGTGCACTTTCAGATTAAAACTTTGCAGGATGTTTTCATTCACGTAGAGCTGTTACACACTGCATGAAAGGTATTTTCAGAAATCCATAATAGGGGCACTTTCCTTTCACTTTTCATGTCTAAATTAATTTTTCTTTTTTTAGATCCAAAATGCATCATCCTTTTTTAAAAAGACATTATTTGACAGCATTACAGGCGCCAAGACAATCTCGAGGCGATGCAAATATTAAAATGAAAAGGCAAATTTAATGCCAAACAATACCTTACATACGCTTTGAGAATTTCCTTTACACACATTTTATAATTTCAAATATTTATATAGTTTGTGACAAACCACGGAATAAAAAAATGCACGAGTCAATCTCAAAGATGAAAAAGAGCATATCCATTTTTATTTTAACGAGACATCGTTGGATGTGATTGTCATGTATTTGAAGTGACTTGCATGCAAAGTGACAGGCTGAACAGAACATACACTCAAGAAAAAGACATTTGACAGCAAGAAAATAGAGAAATAGCTGAAAGCAGGAAGATTCCTGGAAAGAAGGCACATTTATTTAGTTCATGGACATATCACATGAGCATTTGGTAACATTATAACATTTCACCCTCGTGAAATGACTTGCTTTTGTGCTTTAGGGTGACCTGAATGAGTTCTTACAGATTGTTTGTGGAGCACATCAGAGAAAGAACCGAACACGTCCATTCTGTCCACAGACATGATCCTACAGATGTATTTCCCTTTAAATCAACAGCAGTCTGAAGCCAAGCCTACAGCAGAAACAGCGTAAACTCAAGCGCAGGTTCAGATCAGGAGACAGCGCTCTCACAGAGAGCAGCGATCAGTTTACAGTATCAAACACCTCACAGATCAAACGAATCAACCGCTGGCAAACAACACAGGGAAAACAGAGAAACATGTCAAACTAAGAAGTCTGGGACAGATTCATGTTCCATCCAAAACCTGAGGCAGACATGAGGTGGATGGAGCAAAAATACACACAAATAGAAAATCATTCCAGAAATTAAAGCAATAGTTTAGCTAAACATTTTATTCTATCATTGTTTACTCACCCTTTAGTGCTATGTTGGACCGTACTGACTTTAATTTCTATCTTTTTGGCCATATGCTAAAATTCAACGGGGTCCAAAATAACACTAGACCCTACAGACTTTCATTATATGGCCAAAAAAGAAAGAAAAAGTCGAACTGTTTGCAATGACACGAAGGTGAGTAAATAATAAGTCTGTGTAAACAATCCTTTAAAGAAGCAAAAAATAACCAAAAATGTGCAAAACAAAAAGGCAGGAATCAGCTGCCGTACATTTGGTATGAATTAAAGCCAAACTCAAGACAACTTCGTCAGAACTAAAGTGACATTAACATTAATAACTGTGTGAACGTGTTCTCTCAGGCACGATATTGATCATGATAAATCTCAGTCTCTGATTGTAGATCATGACGCAAGTGTGTCCATTTAATATCTGGTTTGTCTTCCCTTGCTGCCTCCCCAAGGGCCCGTTTGAGAAGGTAAGACGTCACTACATGGAGAACATATGGAAGTCTTCAACGCCTCTATCAATCTGCTGATGAACGGAGATTGAACTCCAGGTCTAAGCGCATCATTCAGACAAGCTGGTGTCACCATCCGTCAGCGCAGTGAAACGCTAACAATCTCAAAAGACCTTTATTGTCAGTTTGTTTGCCTTTGACTTGATGAATATTAAGAATATTTTTAGTGTACTTTTTTTTGGACTGAATTTTTCAGTCCAATAGAACAAAGACACACCAGCTTGTTTCTTCTGAAGATCAATGAAATCAGACAGTGAAATTAAATCAGTCAAGAACATGTGAAGGCCACATTTCACCCCAATATCAAAAAGATCTAGATAAGGAATACAGTTGTGTTTAAACACTTACGAACTTTCAGAACAGAATTTGGGGTAAAAGTGCTAAACTGTCTTGTAAATAACATTACATATGCAAAGACGTTTCATTCTAATGCATATGATTTTATTTTCATTTTTATTTAATTATTATTATTTATTTTATTGCTTTTGGGGTGGAGCGTGACCAAATCATGATTTAATGAGATTCACCTAACTGAAGACGAAAATAAAAAAAATAACTCTACAAACACATCAAGTCAGGGATTGAATGAGCACCACATCATAAATGGTTTTTAAATAATGCTTTTGCCATATCCTGCCCTACAGAACATCCACTAAAGGGTTGTGGATTTGTGAGAAAGAAGTCTTTTGGTCCCTTTTAAACACTGAATTAAAGAGTTACTCCACCCCAAAATGAAAAATGTCATTATTCACTTACCCCCATGTCGTTCCAACTCTATAAAAGCTACAAAACACAATTTAGGATATTTTGGATGAAAACCGGGAGGCTTGTGACTGTCCCATTGACTGACATGTAAATTACATTGTTGAGGTTCAGAAAAGTATGAAAAGCATCGCCAGGATACTCCATCTGCCATCACTGGTTCAATCTGACTGTTATGAAGCGTCGGGAATACTTCTTATACGCAAAGAAAATAAAAATGACTTTTTCAACAATTCGTCTCCTCTCCGTCTCTCCTAGTCAGCGTAGCACAATTTTGGATATTGTCCATCGAACGCACGCAGCGTGCGCTCTTCTGTATCCGCCTAAATGCAAGGATGCGTATTCTACGTGTATTTACACTTTAATTTGAATGAAAATAGCGCGACTGTGACGAGGAGAAGAATTGTTGAAAAAAAAATCTTTATTTTTATTTTCTTTGCATACAAAAAGTATTCTCGTTGCTTCATAACCGTCAGATTGAACCACTGATGGCAGATGGAGTATCCTGGCGATGCTTTTCATACTGTTCTGGACCATGACGTAGTCAATGGGACAGTCACAAGCCTCCCGTTTTTTTATCTAAAATATCTTATATTATGTTCCGAATACGAACAAAACTTTTATGGAGTTGGAACGACATGCAGGGAAAGGGAATGACAAAATTTTCATTTTGGGGTGGAGTAACCCTTTAATTTAGACTGAATTAAACTTCAGCTAATGCCATTCTTTTAACATAAAACCCTAACAAACACCCTTCAAAAATTCAAACAAAAACACGGCTTGACAAAACAAATCTACTTGTACGCTCAGTTCTTGGCTTCGGTAAGGACAATATTAGCCGTCACAAACATTAGACAGAACGTTGCCCACAATATCACAAACCAAACCCAGAACGCATGATGGAAAGGTGACCGGTGCTTATTTACAGCATCCCTTCCCAACACGGGCTCGAGATGACGGCGACTTAAATATACTAGGAAGGCCGGGATGATATACTGAATGCCTGTTCCGGCATACGCCCCAGTGATACCCACAAGCACTTCTAGATCGTGAGTAAAGAAGGCTACGATAATGGGCGGCACTATAGTAATGAGCGGGAAGACGATACGGTCCACCACCCAAGGGTACGTGCCGCCGTCCCGATGGAAGAGAGTCTTCCAGTTGTTGCGTAGTGTGACGGCTATTATGGGAAAGTTGGTGCTGATGGTGAAGACCGGAAAGAGGCCCAAGAAGTAGCGCAGCACAGGAATGCTCAGGACGTCACAGTTGTCGGTGAAATTTAAAGTGTACATGTCCCGCAGCAGAGAACTATCGAAGCAGAATATGGCCGTGACGGACAGCAGGCTGTAGAAGCACAGGATGAGGATGTAGTCGGCCATGACCAGGGCGCTCATGCGCTGCTTGTTGGAGATGGGCGTCACGAGCGAGGGCAGCGAGTGCTGGCACATGAACGAGTAGACGCAGACCCCGAAGAGGTTGGGTACACCTGAGATCTGAGCCACAGTTGGGTGGCCCTCACTGTGCCCCTTGCCAATACGAATCAAAGCCAGGATGATCATCATGGTGAACGCTGAAAGAGACAGAGGAATTAATGTAAAATAATTATATAAAATCATGTAACACAATATGACTTTGAATTTGATCAAGTGGATTTTGTTCTATTTAAGGCAAGAGAATAGTCAAAAGAATTGCTTTTTCATATGCATTGCAATTTTGTAATATTTCTTATCAATGTTGTTTCAGACTAGGGAAAGAAAACCTTATTTAATTTCTAAAAACTAACTTTTTCTGCCAGTTGACTATTGCCACTGAATAAAAAATAAAACAGGGTAATTAGGACTTTTATCTCAAATTCAGGCTTTCTTGCAATTGTTTATATCTCGAAATTCTAAAAATGTTCTCAGAAATGTAAGATATAAACTCGGAAAACTAAATAAAACTATATAAAACTAATCCTGAGAAATAAAGTTGCAATTCTGATAAATAGATTCAGAATTGCGAGATATAAAAACAATTGCTTGTTATAAAGTCAAAATTGCAAGATAAACGCAATTCTGAGAATTAAGTTTATTTTCAGTTTCTTCTCGGAACTGCAAAACTTTATAATTCTGAGAAAAATAGTCAGGATTGCAAGGAAAAAAGTGAGAATTGCAAGATATATAAAGTCAAAATTTGAGATAAAAGTCCCAATTACCTTGTTTTAATTTTTATTCTGTGACAGGAAATGGGTTTCCATCATTTTCTGATTTATGGAGTGATAAAAAGAGATATTCAAAATCCCTTCTGTGAAAACATTTGACTTTTCATGTAGAAGCTGTAAAGCTACAGAAGTCATTTTGTTTGCGAATGGAATATAAATCTCTTGAAATTATGATGATTGACACTTTGGCAACCATACCAAGCTTCTGGCATTTGGTGCATTTGTTTTCCACTACTTTTGACTAAAATAATATTAATGCGACCAAATACTTAAGACTCTGTGATTTTATCTACACCACAGTCGACAGAGGTGTCGTTTTGGTTTACATCTGGAAGCAGTCTTAAGGGGTTGCCATGTCCACTTATTAGTGTTTGGATTTAAGTTGATAATGTTATGTTTAGGAAGATCTAGCAACACAGAGTCAAGACATTAATGCCTGAGATTTCTTGTACTGTGAATACAGAAGAGACACACAACTCTGAAACATGTTAACTAGTAGTTCGGTTCTGTAATCACTTTGTATTTTGTCATTACCTTTCATCATAGCTGTTCATCTAATTCAGTTTAGAACGCGGTTGTGTGTAGAGAACAGGATTAAGCACAAAAAGGTGAACTAACAACCGAATTCAGCTATGTGCCATGTGTCAACAATACAAAACAAGAATTTAGAACCAATGTTCACATTTCTGTTCTAGAGTTATATATAAATGAGCACATACTTCATTAGATTATGCCTCATTTGCATATTTAAACAACATTTTAGAGAACTCTTAAGACAAAAAATGAACTGGAGAAACGACTGGAGAAGTATGGTGATATCTATTAGATAAATGTTTTTTTATTCACCTGGGGTATCTTGCCTTAATAGTGTATATTCAGCTCATCCATGAGATGATTATTTATTAACACTGCCCGCCTAAAGCCGATTTTTAGGCATATCCCTATTTTTGTAGCCTGAATAGCAAAAAAGCATGAAATCTGATTTTAACTAAATCAATCCAAGTCTCATGAGGATGTGACTTGAAATCCAGTTAAATTGGATTTGAGTAGATCCGTTTCAGCATGAATTGCGCGAACAGATATCAAGTTTATCTTCCATCATTTGGGACACATAGATTTAGGAAAAAACACACACGGTCTCTGTTGTGTATGTTATGCGCTTTATGAGTTGTCATGATGGAGGATAGATTTCCAGTGCTGATCTGTCCACACTGACAGCTTGCTGCTCATACACCATATGTCTACATTGGAAGCCACTGACTCAACAACTCGAGTCTAAGCACTGTGGCATGACGTACAGCTTCAGTGCGTCCAGTGTTCACCAACCACGGGCCAGTCAGCTTCAAAGATGAAACCAAAACTTTACCGGTTTATTTAGCCACAAATCCATGCTACAAGTTGACTGGGTCATTTAGTGTAACGTACCCTTTGATTTTAGTACTACAACCTTAAGAATTGTGCAGGTGTATGTAGGGAAAAAGTGGTTTTATAACAAAAATGTATTTGATTTTTATCAATAGAAGGTTCAACACCGTTAAAAGGTTTGTGGTTGGTAAGATTTATTGAATGTTTTTGAAATAAAGCTCTTATGCCAACACTGTATTCGTGCACAACATATGCGCCAATGGACATACATTATTAACACTGAACTTTGGTTTGACTGATTGGTTTGCACACAGAAATGGCCATGGGTCAAACTCCGAGTAAAGCCCTAGAATTAAGCTCCCATACTATTAGGTCTCCTAATTATAACATACATCTTCTTTAAGCTTTTCATTATTTCTGTAATTTTGAATTTATATCGAGAGAAAAAAAATGCCTGACTTTCTGTATTTCTATTCTAATCAATGTAGAAATCAATGCTGAGCAAGATGAGACTGTTCAGGATCTAATAGGCTGCTGGAAAATGCTGAGCTGGTTAAAAAGGGACCAATAACTTCTACAGGTGATGTTCCCTACATAGACAATCAGGAAGAGAAACATGGATGTTAAAAACCCAAACACAAGTGCAATCCCCTCCATTTAATTATCTCAAACATCTAAAGCTTAGTGCTGCTTCTGAAGATCTATATATAGATTTCAGGCAAAAAAATTAATCCAAAAAAAAAAAAACTGTTAAACATTATCCTATCCCAGTTTCCGGATAGCTAAGAGGACCGATAGTAATAATCAGTCCTCATCCTCTTTCCTAATGCATCACACGGCCAGGTCAGGGACTACAGGTGTACATCTGAGATGCCAGCCGGTTTTAAAGGGGAGATGGATTGGGTCGGTCCACACATCTGAGAGTCCAGCTGACGGAGGTGACCCAAAGGTCTCCGTTAGCATTAAAGGTGTTCTCACGCATGCTCATTCAGTGTTTGAAAAAGATGCATTCTTCCTGGCAGGAGTAAAACTTTCTGGCAGCAAACAAGGGGCAGAGTGCATGTCCCACTAATCTCAGTCTGTTAATCAAGGGCAGGCTGCATGTAAGGGGAATAAATAATTCACTAGTTGCAAAGAACAAATGAGGCAATCACAGTGATGTTGTAGTAAAAGGGTACATGTCTCAGGAGAGAGAGCATGCTGCCAAGAAAACTACAAATTACCTCATTCCAAGTACGCAAATAACCACTATGAATTACTTTAGAAAGGTTTTGAAAGTAATCGAAACTCAGGAAAAAGTGGAGAACAAAGCAGAGCGACAAACACTAAATCTATACTGTGAGAGACAGCTGTTATTTTACACCAAATCTAGAGAATAACAAGTCATGTGACCATACTATAACAGCTCCTGTGAATAAATAAGTAAATATATATATATATATATATATATATATATATATATATATATATATATATATATATATATATATATATATATATATATATATATATATATATTAGTGCTGTCAAAGTTAATAATGCGTTAACGCAAATTAATTTTAACTGCACGGATTTTATTAACGAGCGATTAATGTAGCGTGGCCCAACCCGTAGTTGGAGAAATGGAGATGCACAGAGTTGCCAACTTAGCAACAGTGCAGACCCCTTTAGTGACTGTTTTTCCCCTTCAAAAAAGCGCCCAAACCTTATTTAGTCTCTGAGAACTGCCGCGCAAGCGAGAGATCTTTCTATCCCAGCGCGCGCGCACACTCATCTCTCTCTCTCTGCGTCTGCTCAGCGTGCGGCAGAGAGGAGCAGCGCTTTAACCGGAAGACCTCAGTCAGTTCGGGTCGGCCACAACACCTCGAGCACTACCACACTGAGCACTGGTGCCCCACAGGGCTGTGTGCTCAGCCCGCTGCTCTTCACGCTGCTGACCCACGACTGCACTGCCAAGTTCAGCTCCAACCACATCATCAAGTTTGCCGATGACACATCAGTGGTAGGTCTCATCAGCAACAACGATGAAACTCACTACAGAGAGGAAGTGGCACAGCTGGCTGAATGGTGTGGCGCAAACAACCTGTCCCTCAACGTGGAGAAGACAAAGGAGGTTGTGATGGACTTCAGGAGAAACCCCGTTGACCACCCCCCACTGACCATCGACACCTCGACTGTGGAGAGAGTCAGCAGCACTAAATTCCTGGGGGTGCACATCACAGAGGACCTCACCTGGACTACCAACACCAAGTCTGTCTCCAAGAAGGCACAACAGCGCCTACACTTTCTCCGCCGGCTGAAAAGAGCAAGCCTCCCTCCACCCATCCTCACCACCTTCTACAGGGGTACCATTGAGAGCGTGCTGACCAGCTGCATCACTGTCTGGTACAGAAACTGTTGTGCAGCAGACCGCAAGACCCTCCAGCAGACAGTGAACACCGCTGCAAAAATCATCGGTGCCCCTCTCCCCTCCATCCTGGACATTTTCCTTACACGATGCTCCAGCAAAGCAAAAAGTATTGTGGAGGACCCCCACCCACCCCTCCCACAGTCTCTTCCAGCTCCTACCCTCAGGTAGACGGTACCGGAGCATCAGAGCCCGCTCCGCCAGACTGCTCAACAGCTTTTTCCCCCAGGCTGTGAGAGCCCTGAACTCACATCACACCGCCCCTCTCTGAAACCCCAAACAACCCCCCCCCCCCCAACTTACCACATCTCAGGAAAAAACTGTTAAACTTTTATTTCTGTGCAATTCAGGTGAGCGGGCCTGCAACTCCCCATCTGCATGCACTAGACACTTTCACACAGCATTGTGTGTCCATAATCCCTCAAAAGACTGATTGGAATATACGACTGTAATGTATGTATGTTTACTGGCTCATGCACCACAAATCACCTTACACTGTTCCCCAGCCAGCTGCTTGAATGTCTCTCTTTTTGCACATGTACAGTATTTGAAGTCATCTGCACAGTTGTACAGTTTGTATTGTATTGTATTTTATTTTTTATTCTTTTTAGTTTATGTATAGGTAACCACTTTTATATATAGCATATGTATAGTCAAAGCTGACAGTAGGTTAGTTGTGTATAGGTTTATACTGTTTTACTTCGTGGTGTATATCTGTATTTATGTAGCACCGTGGTCCTGTGAGACACGACATCTCGTCCCGCTATATGTCCACACATGTAGCGGAATGACAATAAAGCTCAACTTGACTTGACTTGACTTGACTTTAAATTCAGTTAAACACAGATATTATGTAGCTTGCTTCTCTAATTTGACATGCAAGTATAGCCAAAATCACTTTATCTTATGTGTATATGATTTCATAAGACAACGGCTCGATTATCAGGATTTTTGTGCAGATTAACATCTTGGAAGAGATTATATATATATATATATATATATATATATATATATATATATATATATATATTAGTCATGGCCAAAAATATCGGCACCCTTGGTAAATATGATCAAAGGCGGCTGTGAAAATTGATCTGCATTGTTGATCATTCTGATCTCTTATAAAAATAAAGAAATATAACCTTTCATTGGATAATAAGAATTTAAAAAGGGGGAAAATATCATTATGAAATAAATGTTTTTCTCAAACACACATTGGTCACTAATATAAATAATTATACATAACTATAATAAATATTATACATAAATATACACCTTTTCTTAAGTAATATGCATGAATGTGCGATGTGTACACATTACGTACATAATCTTTTATTTTGGATGCGATTAATCAATTGACAGCACTATAATCAATATTAAAAACCGTTGAACTGCTTAATATTTTTGAGGAAACTGTGCTACATTTTTGGGCATTCTTTGTTCAAAAGCACATAAAAAATTATTACTTTTTATTTAAAACAATCTATACATTTCATAAGATACATGTTTGGTCTGTATATTTATAAATTAAATATACAAACAAATTATAATTGAATGAAATAATAAAATATGTTACCATACTATATATTAAGAATATAAAAACACTTCTATATATAATATATAAAATACATCTGTCACACTATACAAATACTGTACAAGTCAGCTAAGAAAGGGACAGTAAAATACAGAGCACAAAGCCAAAGACAAACAACTGCATTAACAGGTAACCTTCATTGTGCAATATGCTTAAATATAGCACAACAGATACGCAAGAGCTCAACTAGAGGACAAAACGCAATGATGGAACTGCAAATCACTGAGGGAAACGTCAGAGACTGATCATGTAACCGAAGAACCACCAGAGAGGATACAAACATGGATGGGATGTAGTCAGATTCCAGATTCATTACTCCTTTTCATAGCAAGAGCGGAGTACAAAAGAGTTGCAATGAAATAATAGAAGCGTAGAGGAGAAAAAAGAAAAGAAAATCAAGGGCACACTTAATCTGAATACTCCAGTCCTGACACAACTTAAGTCATTGTATAGACGTTTAACCGTCAGCACAGAGGTCTTTAGTTGTTTAGGGATTAGATGTGATTGCATCCCGCAACATAAGGCACAGCGATTCATCACACGTTATAAATTCCCTCAGTGACATTGTACATGCTGATGGCCAAGGAAAATGCCACTGGTATCTGTCTTCAAGTCTTATTCATCATAATATGTTTGTATCTGACAGCAGTGCCAGCAGAGCCCGGTCAGAAGACAACACACATGGAGACAAGGAGGATATATAAAAAGGCTGAATAAATTCATGCAGCAAAGTTGAACTTGCCATGGCATCACAATCAAAATGACACTGATTGCTAAAGCTTCCTCAAAAGGACAGTGTGCTGGGTTTTGAAAGACTCTCTTCATTAACAAAGCACCCGTGAGATGTTGAGTCACATGTCTAGCTGTGACAATCAAGTGTGAGTGGAGAAAGGTGAGTGGCGAGTACATTAGGCAGATGCCAAAAACATCTTATCTGTGAAAGCATCATCAATCATCAGCCACAAACGAATCGTGACTTTGCCAAGTAGAACGCATTCCTAGATCAACAACCTTGCTTGTCCTGGAATATTCCTATCAGACATTCAGGTTTCAGAGAGATATTTATATTAGCGATAAACTACTGTTCAAAAACTTGGTCAACAAGATAGGCTGTATTTCCTCCGCCAGCTAAGGAAGTTCAACCTGCCACAGGAGCTGCTGAAACAGTTCTACTCTGCCATCATCGAGTCTGTCCTGTGTTCATCTATAACTGTTTGGTTTAGCTCAGCTACCAAAACAGACATCAGAAGACTACAACGGACAGTCAGGACTGCTGAGAGGATTATCGGTGCCCCTCTGCCCAGCCTCCAAGAACGTTACATCTCCAGAGTGAGGAAAAGGGCTAAGAAAGTCACTCTGGACCCCTCAAAGAGACTCTCTCTTTGAACTGTTGCCCTCTGACCGGCGCTACAGATCACTGAGAACCAAAACAGCCATACACAAGAACAGTTTTTACCCCAGGCCATATCCCACCTGAACAACACATAACACACCCCAGTACTGTACATCTGTAAATAACTCAAACCTTCCTCTGTACATAGGACACATGCACATTCACAGTTCTATGGAAATTTATCTTTTCTGTATATTGTTTATTTTATTGCTATTGTTATTCATAATTATTGTCTATTCTCTTCATTTATTAGTGTTGTTTATTACCTTAATTATATGTTGTCTGTACTATGTTTGTACTTTCTCTACTGGAAGCTCCTAACACCAAGACAAATTGCTTGTGTCTACAAACACACTTGGTAATAAAGCTCTTTCTGATTC
This sequence comes from Oxygymnocypris stewartii, assembly GCA_003573665.1. Taxonomy (NCBI): domain Eukaryota; kingdom Metazoa; phylum Chordata; class Actinopteri; order Cypriniformes; family Cyprinidae; genus Oxygymnocypris; species Oxygymnocypris stewartii. The sequence continues at coordinate 1,458 of QVTF01009615.1, read as the reverse complement.
TGATTTCCATTTTAAATAAATGAAATTTCCATTTATCAATGAATCCTGAAACAGAATGGAACTGTTTCCAACATTGACAATAATAATAAATGTTTCTTAAGCAGTAACTTAGATTGATTATTGAGGGAACATGTGACACTAAAGACTGGAGTAATGATGCTGAAAATACAGCTTTGCATCTCAGGAATAAATTATATTTGAACATATATTCAAATAGAAAAGTGTTACTTTAAATTGAAAAAATATTACATAATATTACAGTTTTTTTTTTAACAAATACATGCAGTCTAGGTGAGCATAATAGAATTCGTTCAAATCTATAGTAGATAGCACCACAGAGCCCCTACTAATAATCTATTATGTGCTGCCAAAAAGTCATTTGGAATGACCGTGAATTGATTTTTGGACTGTCTTTGTGATATAGTTCTGTTAATTATTGAATGAAAATGCTTATGTGACAAGAGGGTGAATATACAGGGTACATCCATCTCCTAATCGCCTAAACTTTATTCTGGACCCAATTGTTAAAGTAATTAAAGTTTTAACAGAAACCCATTAAGGAAGCAAATTGGACATCAATACATGGCATAGGCTTAAGAGAGTTAAAGTTAAAGTTAGTAAATTTAAAGACGTTTCACACAAAACCCAGCAGAAAGCATTCACACTACGCCATTTCAGACCAATTGATGATCCTCTGACATTTTCAAGCAAATGAGCGAGTGGTTTTATGATCTCTTAAGGAAAGCCGTTTATGGTAGTTTGAAGCTTGTCCATATTGCAGGCTCTGCTAAATGAGAGGCGCCAACGCATTTTCCTTGAGAGCAATTTTCAGGCTCTATGAGCTGCACCAGTGCCTGGGGTATTCATTAAGGCACAGCTATATTTCAGAGCACCTTGACTGCTCCACACTGCTGCACAATATCCCACACTGATGCTGTTCCAGATCCAGCACCCTTTACAGCATATCTGACTTATAAACCACCATAAAGTCTGATTCTCAATGGACGCCTATTAATATGGGGAAAACCTTTTAAACATTTAACATTTAAATAGCACTGGAGCTATAACCTTAAAGTAATGCTGTTGTTCACACACTTTATTTAAAGTAGGGCTGCAACTTATTGATAAAATGTATATAGATAGAATATAATTGAAACTGGTGGTGGAAAAAAAGGTATACAGTGAGCTTTTGTAAAAAAAAGTGCACAATCCAAGCTGTCAAAATCAAGACCGAACTTTAAGTTTTTAACAGTTATATGTTCATCTGTAAATACTATACATTCACACAAGGATTATCATTTTGCAACCAGCTCATCCTAACAGCAACTCTGTGTTAAACTTGTTTCATTGTTGCACACTTGCTTAGAGAAAATATAAATGCTAAAATATGATTTTCTTTAACTCTTTTGTCAGATGATGTTTTCCAAAACAATTTACAGTAATTGGGATTTTGCTAAA